>JALLPD010001952.1:0-10964 GCA_036940065.1 Cyclotella cf. meneghiniana | reverse complement strand
TAAGGTGGTATTTCAGGCTAGCCTTTGGAGACTATTATGTTACTCTAAATGAGTTCATTGCAAACTATACAGCTATCATTGACTCCATTTGATGTGCAGGTGAGGCACATGGAAAATCCACAATTAGTCTAGTATGGAGTAGGTTTGACCTTTTTAGTTTGCCTAGGCCTAAAAGGATTCTGGATGCATCAGTATCCAGTCTAATGATTTGGTTTGACTTATTGTGAAATCTTTGTTTATTTTATAGAGTTGAACATTACAACATGTACTTTACTGTATTGACTCTTTTAGTTTGGAAAGTTTTCTTAATTTTTTGTCCTTTTGTACTTCTATGAATCACTTTTGAATTTGCAGTAATGCTGTAATTTGAGTTATCTTCTGTTGTGCAGTCAATTCTGATGAAGGCTGACAACAAAAACCCCTCCAGTTAACAAGGTACATTTTCCTCTTTATATTTTTCCTTGTTTATTCATACTGGTTGTGCTCTGTCTTTATAGGTTTAGACCTTCTTCTTACTTAATAGTGGAGGGAGACAGAAGATTTCTTTCAAACACCTAAACTGAATCAAACAGTTTCTCTTGTTATGAGAAACCTCAGTAACGTAATTGTTAGTGAGCTTGTAGTGCTAACTAGTGTCAATTTTTCTTTTGACACTATTTTGAAGATCTGCCATTTTTCTCAGAACCCCAGAGGAGTCTTGCACACGAGTAGTGAGCTCCATGCTTAAGAGTATTTCTGCTCAAGGAGAGCACTTCATAAAAGGGGGTTAGCTATGTGCATAATTGTTGTGTTCAAGTTGTCAAAACAACCCTGGTTCACAGATTTTAGCAGATTTGAACGGGCAAGGTGAAAAGGAATATAACATCTTTTTATATGTTTTTATTTGTTCCAAAATCTTGGACGTTTTTTCCTCGGTCTTACTTCTGTAAAAAACTGAGGTCAAGTGTTGGCTTAGCCACTGTTGGTTTTTTTCATCATTGCTTTCCACAATGATCAAAACATGTGACTGTACCCTTCTTTTCATGTAGGAAGAACCCATTCTATGTATGCCAAGAGTTTGACCCCTGCCTAGCTGGGTAAGGAAAACATATGAATGTTCCCATTTTTTGGAACATGGGGCATGCTTGGGAACAATATCCTTCTTGCTTCTACTGTTACTGTGGTGACACTGTGTTGGGGGTCTGAAGCACAACATGGTTTGATTTCCAGTTACTTTGCTGATACCTTGTTGTTACTGGTGCTGCATGGGCACATGCGTAAATTTCTTGGCATTGGAGAAGAACTCATTGCCATGAAAAAAATATTTTTGATGCCAGAAAATTTCTTGGCATTTTATATTGGTCTTGTTGATATTAACATCAAGACTTATTTTAATTTGAATTATTAAATCTGATTTATGAATTATGTTTAAGATTTTTTATCTTATTAGCTACATGATTCCGAATTAATTAAATTCGAATTTTTAGATTTTAGCTTTGAATTCTTTTGTTTTTATTGGACCAGAGAATTTGCTCAGGCTATTTGCTAGCCTACATGCTTTTCTTGTGTGTATGCCTCTTTTTGCGATGCTACTAGGCTTGTGTGGGCAAAAAGATGAATTGAGAAGCATTCTTGTCTTCGTTGATTTTTCTTTCTTATTTACTCAAAATTCAGGAAAAATTTGATGAGTATCACCTTTTCCTGTCAAAAACATGCTTGAAAACTCAAAGCTCTTGTGTGAATACAAAAGTTGTGAGAATGTTGAGACAGAGGCTGATATCTATGAGTCCTCTTTTGTCAGGGACTGACACTTAGTTGTTTCTGGGTCCAAATATGCGCCCTCATGTGTTCAGAGACTTAGAGGTAATACTCTGTGTCATTCTGATGTGTAACTGGGATGTTGCAATATATTGCGTACCTCAGCCCATTTGCAGAGTCAAACATGGTTCACTCCTGGGCTAGTCAAGTTCCATCATGGGCTGAGCCATGTGGTTTGCTGACATTTTAGTGTGGTTGTTTTCACAAGATTGCGATCATGCAGGCTGGGCTGCAATTGGATTTGTGAATCGGGCTGTGCCGTGACTCGCTCTTATTCACACTTTCTTCATTGTGAGTGTACCCATTCTCCCTTGAAGCTGACTTGAACCTTGAGTCCAAAGTAATACTCATGCCTATACAGAGATCATGCAATACTCTGACCATCACCATGTGAACCAACGGAGAGAATGCCACCTTGAACAAAAACAATTGAGGGACGAGAACTTCCGGGGGGATCACGGTCATTTACAAGTGACGTACACCTCTTGGGGGTCATGAGTTGGATGTTTGGCCTGTAGAGGCTAGAATGCTTTGTAGTGTCATTTTAGGCCCCAGAAGAATTTTTTAAGGCATTGCCTACATACATTATGTATGTACTCCATGTTGTCACTGCATCTGCATGTGATCACAGGTATGGACTAATTTTTAAGTCTAATCATGTTTTTTTGTCGATAAAACAGACTATGCACCTATTGCTCAGTGGGAAAGAAATAACCCTAGGCATTATTTTTGATTGCCTCCTTGTTTTAAGAGAGAATGCTAATAGCCAAATAGCTAATTAGTTTATGTGCCACTCGCATGTATGATACATCACAAGTGGTCTTTTTTAATTGCAAATGTGCTAAGTGCTAAATTCAAACTCTGCTACAACCCACATCAACTGGGAGCTAGTCCTCAGTGACATACCAGGGCAATAATTTTTAACTACATGTTAAAAAACATGTGTCTGCCTATGAGTAGACCTCACTTCAACTGGCTGAGTGTGTAACTCAATGCACAGTTGTGGCATTAGCTTCACTTGGTGTCAGGCAGAAAAGTGTGCGTCGCATTACTTACCAAGGTATTGGATGGCCTGGGGTGAAAAATTGGCAACTGGCAGACAAACAAACCATGGACAGATGTACCAAGGAGAGATAGATGATGGATGGTAGGACAATTGACAGATGTTCTGAATTTAAGGTCACACAATGGCTATCAATTGATAGTGACCTAATCCATTTGTACAAATTATCATTTTGTAGGGAAGCTGAAGCTTGTGGTGAAATGATTTTTAATATTCTTATGAGTTAATTCAATGTAGAAAAAGAAGCAATGAAGCAAATATGCTTCATTGTGTAAAAATGAAACTGTGTAGACTTCTACACAGATCTGATATGTTTGTGTTCCTGACACAACAAGATCTGAGCAGATTTCTACTTGCTGTGGTATGATCCTTTTGAATCTGGATCTTTTTCTCACCTTCAATGTGTAAAACTTCAAGTCTTGCTATTTTGCAATATCATGCTATTATTAAGAGATGTAAATTAAGGGTCTCTTAAGGTCTACCCTAGACTACTACAATAGAGTAGATAATTGGCATATGTCAATTAACAACTGATCTAAATCTAAATTATATTCTATATTCTACTCCAGTCATTTGTTGGACAGCCTTGTTTCAAACTTGTGCTTACAGTCTTGTTTCAGTCTTAAAACGAATGTTTTATTTTCTACCCCTGTTCCAAGCCAAGTGAATTTTGATCTCAAACAGCCTCCCCACTCAAAGTTCAATCTGGCACTATTATATGTACTCGTCATACCTGTTCCCAATTGTTTCTTGTCTTGATGTGCACGCCTTGTTGAACTCATTCTCTATCTATAGAGTTCAATCATATTGATCTTCAAAGTCTTTTGACTCAAGCTCTGTGATGCAATCATCCGCAATCCTTCTTGGTTTGGGTCAATTCATCATTTGCAAGCTCTTCCTTGACTTGATTAAACTGATGATTACACTCTTCTCAACAGCCGCATTGCCATCTTGGGGTTCTCTAATCTCAAATGCAGCATCCTCATTATCTAAGTTCAACTCCTCAGCTCTAAACTCAACATATGTCTGGAATTCATGGTTCTTCTCATTAATCATCTGCTCATGCAGAACCTTTACATAAGCCCTCACCAACAGTTTGTGGGACCATTCATCCCAATTGCTTCTTTCCAAAGTATTCTGACACATGAACTGACTCGCCATGACTATTCCCCATCTTGGTACAGCCTTCACAATAATTTCAAGAGTATCAGGGTGCTTAATCATGCCATGTTGATGCCTTTGCAATCAACCACTTGACTTCTTTAAATGTCAAAGCCTCTGCTTTTGATGGATAATTTACAACCTCCGCTCAACTTCTTCAAGTTATACTTCAAAGTATGTTGGAAGTTTTTGAGCTGCACAGTAACAGTCCATTAACAACTGATATAAATCTAAATGATAATCTATAGTCTAGTCCAGTCAGTCGACGGACAGTCATAGTTTAATATTGCACTTACAGTCTTGTTTCAGTTGTGAAACAACATTTTGCTCTACCCCTGTTCTGAGACAAGTATGATTTTGACCTCAAACAGTGTCACTATCATTATCAGGGTTCCAAGTTGATAAAGAAATATTCAATACTTTCAAATATCCTCCCCATTTGATTGTTTCCCTCCAATGGTGACTATTCAGAATTACTACCCACTTGATCTTTGCCTGTAGGGGGAATGTGTCAAGAGGAGGATGCCACAACAAACTCTTGTGAGTCTGATGTCTCAGAATCAGCCAACAGATCTTGTGATTTCTATAGTAGAGTGTATTTTGGCACGTTCTCATGCTCCTCAAGTCCTTGTAACTGATAGCATAGCCCAGTATCTGTCATAGTCTTAGTAGCCATTATGGAACCAGTGACTGGAAGTCAAGCCTCACAGGTTACCCAACAACCTCTGTGGAATCACCCCAGTAACAAAATAACGGTCCTCATGGATTTTGGGTCTAATGGAGACCTCTACTTCCTAACAAAAGGAAAACACAAACCCTTTCTCTACCTGACTAGGCAAATGCCAAAGTCTTGGCAAACGTCAAATTGGTGCTTCCATACAACTGGAAGGGGAACATTAGATTATATTTTTTGATTATTCTGCAAGCATGGAGTATGTCATATAACCCCATATTGTAGAGTATAGCAAGGATGTCTTAACCACACCAGGGTTTGACCTCATTCTTGGTACCCTGAAATAGTTAGGGATCATCCTAGACTTTTGGACAAAATAAACAACACTTGATGAGATCTTGCTGCCGATGAGAGTTATCAACAAACTAACAACAATGGCTCAAATCAGGAAGTCTTGGACCATGAACAACAACATCTATCGAAATTCATCCAATAAACCCAAAGCACAATGTAGGCAAAGAATTTCCTCACGAAAATACTAAGCGCCAATCATAAAAAGGCAGATCTCAGAGCAATTGTACAATATGATTGCAAACATCTGAGCACCCCAAATTGAGTATCATCACTGGAGTTCCTCCACAACTTCTAGGGGCTGTTGCTGGACACCAGTTACTGGGATTACAAGCCAGTTTCTCTTGAGTTAAAGGAAGAAGCAAAGCCATATCATGGCTGGCCTTACCCAAAGAGTACTTGGAAAACACCAAAAAGGAAATCCAATGATTATCAACTTGGGAGAATTACAATGGCAAGAAGAGTCTGAATGGGCTTTACTAGCGTTTAGTCTACCAAAGAAGGAACAACCTATGGGTTGTCAGCACTTTAAGAGAGGTCAACAAATGGATTGTGAGAAATCCATTATCAATACCCAAAATCACTGCAGTTTTACAAGAACTAGAGAAGGCTTCACATTTGCCACAGCCCTTGAACTAAACATAGACTACTACTACTATATCATTAGATTGGATCTAGCTGCATCCAAACATGCACAATTATCTTGCTGAGTGGAAATATTCTTACCTGCAACTACCAACAGGTATTGCATGTACTTCGAACATCTTCCAGACTAAGATTTCTGAGCTAATAACAAACCTCGAGTTTCTGCAAACTTATATTAAATATCTACTATGCATCTTCAAAGGTAGACTGGATGACAGCCTTGCTAAACTAAGGAGGTCCTCATCAGGTTGTGAGATGCAGGCTTGAAAGTCAATGCATGTAAATCTTTGTTCTGTCTCATGGAGACAGAATACCAAAGATATGTCTTGTCCTGAGATGGTATAAAGCCACAGCAAAAGGAGGTAAAGGCTTTATTTGCATTAAAACTGCCATGGAATGTTAAATAGCTCTGTAGATTTCTGGGCATGTTCTAGCACTACAGAGACATCTTGGTAAGATGTAGTGAAGTGCTGGCTCCACTGACTAATTTAGTTGGTTAGCGCAGACACACCAAAGTCACAGAAGCTGAAAAGACAAAAAGAAGCTGTAACATTGGATGCTGTCCATCAGCAGGCATTTAACAATGTAAAGGAAACAATTGCTAGAGTTGTTGCCTTGGTCTACCCTGATCACTGACAGGGATTGAATTTTACACAGATAGCTCCAGTTTTCAATTAGGAGCTGTAATATTCAAAACAACAGGCCGCTGGCATATCTCAGTAGAAAACTGAGTCACAATGCAGCAAATGTTTAGTGTGGCTGAAAAAGAACTACTGGACATAGCGAAACACTAATAGAGTTCAAAGGCATGCTTTGGGGACAACAAATTGCAGTCTACACTGACCACAACAGTCCAATTCAGGATGCTCCAGGCCTGACCTCTGATTGAGTGTACCACTGGAGATTTCTCTTAGAAGAGTATTTCTCTACCATAGTTTACATCAAAGGCATTCTCAACACTGTTGCGGATGCCATATCACGACTGTACAATAGACCCATCACAAACAATAGGTCAACCTTGAGCCTTTTGCACAATGATGGTGTTATCATCACTCAGCACAAGAGCACAGCAAATTCACATCAAACATCCAAAATTTCATGAATCTTGTGCTTGCTAATCAAAACAAAGAGTACTCCATCTATCCATTCACAACCAGAGAGATAGCAGAGGCACAAGAACATGATCATAACCTAAACAAAAAGCTGAAACTGAAGGCTTTGCCACCCAGCTGGTCAACAGCAGAAACATACTCTGTAAAAGGCTGAGTTGTAAGTTCTCATAGAACTCTAGTCAGAACACAGACTTCTGTTCTGATTCTGGACTATTCACCAGAACATGTCTCTGGCCCCTTTTGAAAAATTTCCAGAATATTTGTTCCCACCAATATGATGTGACAATCAGGACCTCACAGAATGATTGTTTAAATGGAACATAGTACTAGGCACTTTTTTCTGATGGCAAGGATGTTGATATGACATGCATTGAATGCCATGCTTTTTCAACCCATCCACACATGATCTATCATTGTTACCACAAAACAATCAAAACCAAAAAACATGGGATTTCTGCAACCAGTCTTTCTTTATCAATACCCTCCCAACAACATTAAATTTAACAATTCTTTATTGACATAGAGTGGCAATGCAAAAAAGATGGTGAGAAAACATCATAGTTTCATGGATGTAAAGTGCTTTTACTAAACATGATTTCAATTAAATTGTCTCTTACCAGGGAAACCACGATTGATCATATCTCACCAGGAAACACCACCACTGCCTTAGCTCACATGACAATATTGCAATTGAGCTTTGACTGAAAAAAGGTAAGAATCCATTGTGTTTGATTGAGGCATGCATTTTTCATGACAAACATTATTTTCAATTAAAGTGCAAATTTGCAATCAACTTGCAATCTCTAGATCATCAATCCACAAACCAATTGGTGCCCAGCCATCTTCACCCATAAGCCTACATTGCAATTGATTGGAACCTGCAAAAAAGGTTAGAATCCATCCTGTATGAATGGGTTTGCATGTCTACCTCATCTTACAATGTTTTCAATTAAATTGACAATTTTTCCTATATCATCAGCACACAAATCAATCAACACCCGCTGCCACCTCTGCCCACATGCATACATTGCAATCAAGTGGTGACTGCAAAAAGTGAAAGAATCCATCCTATATTGATGAACTTAAATGTCTCTCTCATCTAACATTTTTCAAATTGCCAATGCATGCCCAACTCATGATTCATCAGCCCACAAATTGATTGTTGCCCCAACCACCATCTCTGCCTGCATGCCTACATTGCAATCAAGCGGTGGCTGTAAAAAAGAAAAATCCATCCTGTATTGATTGATTTGTCTCCCTCATCTGAACCTTATGTAATTTCACCATGGCCGAGCTTGCAATCATGGATATCTCAGCTCTCATCAACAATTCAACCAAGCAAACCCCACCGGCACCTAGCACCACCTCATTGTTGTGAATTTGCTCAAAGTAGTGATGAGATTGGCCAAATATTCTCTGATATCTGCCTGTTATTTCATGTTGCATTATGAACTCACATCTTTTCACCATGAGTGGACAGCCATTGTGGATCACTCAAAATCAACAATTTGACCAAGCCACTCCACCACAGACTTAGTGCCACCTCACAATGCCTACTACTTCCACAGGGCATCCCCAAGACAATAATGCTGATGATAAGGATGAGGTTGTCTTTGACAACATCATAGAAATGGGCTTTGAAAAAGACCTAGAATGAGAAGACCAAGATGAATGTACAAAGTCAAATGATCCACAAGAAAATGGGGACAAGGGGAGTATTGCAGGTGTGCCTGCACTTTTCTACAATATAGGACACTCCCAAGATTGTAAAGAGCCTGTCATATGGCAAGATGACATAGCATTACCATTGCAATGTGTACTACCCCAGTTGGATTGCTACAAAGGCCATGGTACACATTAAAACTGGGAGCAACAACACTAAGATGTGCTCAGGATACCTCAAAGCAGCTTGGTCAAAGCAATACACTGCTGTTCAAAAGAGGAATATGAACAAGAGGAAGAAGAGGATGTCAATGCAAGAAACCTTGTTCATTTCTATTGATGAAACTGAGAGAAGAGCACTGGCTCACAGAAAGGAATGGAGCCTCCACTGATTCAATGTCATTGAAAAATCAAGCAGTAGCTGCAGCATCATCAACAACAGTTCTCTTCATCAACACCACAGCTACCTTAGATACCAGCACCATCACTATACACAGCATTGTTGCAAAAAATTCCAAATGCATGATTAAGCAGAATCTTGTGAGAAAAACTGGGAAGAACATGGTGTTTTCCAACCAGGATCTCATGATTGCCATGATACACATTTCATGCTTGCCAAGTCTCTGCTCCTGTTTGTTTAGGTTGATCCTCTTTTCAAACAAACATTGATTAAAGCAAAGAACACCTCCAACGCATGCAAGCCTCTAAGTTGCTACAACATCACAACTGATTTGATAGAGGCTGCATTTCAGTTATACTACGGGATGAAGATGAAGAAACTGTTGGTTGAGACTGCCATTTTTGGCTTGTCATTATAAGACAATGGCACATCAATCAAGACTGTTTCAATGATAAATATCTTAGCAGCAGGTGTGCACAATCCTGGGTGTGTTCTTGACATCATGAACTGCAGCGTGCATATGAATGACAGAGATATGAAAATGCTACCTACATTGTCAAACAGATGTTGCTATTCATGAAAATATTGATCCATTTGGAAAACTATTCAACCTTACTTATTTCATGGTGCAAGCAATGTCCAAAAGGCAGGAAAGATGATTGAAAAGAATTTTTCTCAAAGAACACCAGTCCATTGCACTGGCCACATTATCTCCATAATCTTTGGGAAGGCTTTCCCTATTCATCCCATGTTTGAGCTCTGCCAACTTGCCAAGGTACTATGATGTTTATTTGGTTCTACAAGACATACTCCTATGGCAATCTTCCTGATGTATTCAAAGTTCACAACAAAGGAAGGGAGAAAAACTTTATTACTCCTTTGGCATACAGAATGGCTAGTGAATTGTTGCAGTTACTCCATATTTATTGTATGAAAGATGAACTCTTGGCAACCATAAGAGACCAAGAATCTTGGAGCTGTAGGAATTTTATTTCATGTCTATGATACTTCATTCTGAGGAATTCCGAGATTTGTTGTATTCAAATTTATCACATCCTACATATTGCCAATGTGAAAGGTGGAGAGATGGACAAACTTAAGTATTATGTCTGTCAGAGTGATTGGTTGTTAGAGGAAGAACTAGAGAATCTTAAAGAGAAATAGTTTGCTGACATTTATCCTCTGTGCAAGAAATTGGGAAAGTCTAAGAAAACACCACCCAGCTCAGATGAGAGTGAATTGGCTGAAATTGACAACGGCAAAAGCACAGATGAAGAAGACGACATCAACGATGAGGCAGCTGCTGGAAGCCAGAGCAATGAGGAGGGCATTGATGAATATAACTAGGATAATGAACTGGTATAGGGGAAGAGCATCAACAAGCAAACAAGAAGAGGACCATCAAATGCTGATTAGGAAAATCATTAAGTACCATCATTGCCTTCTGTACACATAAAGTTGTGTTGCATATCTGTTGTCTCTGCAACCCATCTTTTGCCAAACATTCAGAGGAGAATCCAGACCCAAAAGCATATGTGGCAGTCAAGTATTTGCTGCGGATATTGTTCTACGACAATACCATCACAGAAAAGATGGAGCAAGACAGACTTTTTGCAGACACGTTACATATCTTTTAGAAGGAGCACGCCCAGTTTGCCAGTAAACTGGGGTATTTTGCTTCTTCATCCATTTGGTACATTGCCAAGGGTGAAAACTTCATTTCCTTTGACTGACATAAGTATTATTTAAGAACAGACACACAAGTGTTCCTGACCTTGGGATGCATTGTAAGTTCAAAATCTGTGGGAACTGGTCAGGCCATACCTTCATGGAAGGAAATGAAGATGAACAAGACCAAGAACTGCTCCCAACTTAATCATGAATAGGAAGAGAGACAGGCCACCATCACTGCAGCCAATACATTTGAGAGAGAACAGTCATAAGATGAGAGGGATCAGTTTGAAGGAAAGTTGTGGTCAGACAAGGACTTTGAGTTCCTCAAGCTTGATCATTATTGCTGTGGCTCAATCGTCAACTGCAAGATTAGGGAACCTGTTAGTATTTTTTGAGCATGGGAGGAGAGTTGGGAAAAGAGATCGG
>JALLPD010001950.1:0-11003 GCA_036940065.1 Cyclotella cf. meneghiniana | reverse complement strand
TTTTTATTTTCAATAGATAATGTTATTTCATGAGCTAATGTTATAACCTCATGTTTGGTAATTAAAAATAACGTATTTTGTCAAGAATAATGCTTGTTGATAATTGCACTATCCCTTAAAAGAAGTTTTATGCTATACAATGATGTATTTCCTATAAAACTATGCAAAAAGCCAGTTTTCCTCAACCTCATTTGTTCCTTTTTAAATTCACCAATGTTCTGTTATATTGATATTGATCCAAATGCCAGAGAAGAAAGTTTCCTTTAATATCATGAAATGAGGGATTACTTTGATCAGATTGATGTCCAATTCAGTATGAAGAAGATTCACATTGGTAATTTTGATGACTATGAGTATTTCAGTGGACTTTGTTATTGTTTTGGAGTCACTCGATTGCAGTGGAGTTTATCATTGTTCTGCAGAAACTCATTCTCCCTGTTATATAAGTGCATCTGCTGATATTTATGTTCCATGGACTACAACAAATATTGCTGCAATCATCAGTTCAATTGATGTACTTTCTCAATATTATGCAATCTACCCTCTTTCTGGAAAGAATATGTTACACAACATTCTTCTTGATGTGACAATCAAAGCCAATGAACTTCAGAATCAATATTTCTTTCAGAGGGAGTCAGCTCCAAAACTGAAGCACATACAGAATGTAGCTGCAAAGTTTAATCAGGCAACACAATGTCCTCCTTATGTCACTTACCTTCTTCAGACCTTGAACAAAAAATATGGCTTGGATAATATCAATTATGTGTGCTGAAAGTGCTAGGTTGTCATCATGCATCTTATGCTACCTACACATGTGTTAAAAGGTTTGGGATGACAGTGTATGGTTTATTCTTTCCTTGCTTTGAAAAGCATGATGACTTTGGTGTAACTACATTTGATGAACCCTCAATCAAAAAAGTTTTAATTTAACATGTATTTATGAGGAAGCAGCCAAAAAACAATATTTTGGTTTAAAATCGTCTGATATGATATTTCAAGGAAATCCAGCCAAGAATGTGAAGAAGTTATTGATGCAAAGAAAAGCTGAATGCATTTTAATAATTTTCAAAAGGGATAAGAGTAACATAAATGAATTAAAGAGTTCATCAGAGATTTTTCACCCAATGGTGCATTTTACAATAGAAAGGGCTCTACTGATGGAAGGGAAACATTTTCCCTTGCTCATTTTAGTTCTTTGGATGAGTGTTTGGAAAATGATGTGAGAGCTGTTTCTGCAGTATTGGCACAAGTTCCAGAGGATGATGATGATGAACATTTAGCTGGGGTCAGTGATGATGACAACAGGAACATTAATGGCAGAAGTGGTAAATGTGAACGTTCTACATTATATTTAGTGTAAATTACTAAATTTGGAATCAATATTTGTTTTCTTGTTCAAAGAATGTACTGTTCATTCAAAATCTGATACTCAATACATTGATGAATCCACAATCACAATGATGCAAAACATGTGGTATGATCACTTGAAAGAATTCAGAATTAAAACAGGTTAGAATTCTTTCTATTAAACATCATTTGTCGATGCCTAATAGACTAAGAAACACAATATCTCTACTTCAAAAATCTTTCATCCCTGAAAGCAACAATGGCCAGCTTAAGAAAAAATGGGCTAACATTGAGGATGTTAAGAGTTTTTATATTGTTGACTCAGAAAGTTGTGGTTGAGCTAGTTCAAATGAGTTTGGTGAATTAATGAACGGAAGATTTAGTGGTTGCTTAGTGTCATCAGTGTTATGCACGCTGTGAAGTGAAAATGTTCTATTGAAAAATGAGTATGATATTTCTGTGATGAACTAGATTGTGAGAGATTTTGATTTTAGAATTATTCCAATGACACTGGCACAAAAGAAATTTAATTACAAGAATTGCATCTAAGTATCTTGATGAACTTGTTATCTACAATCTAGCCTATTCAGTCTTGAATAAAAACATTCAGTCATATCAACCCAAAAGAAGGTCTGAAAGTTTCTTTATAGGATCAATACTTAGGTAAAACAGGAGTGATGGAGAAGGTTAAGACAAATAGCCATATTACTAAATTACACAGCCTATGGCAGGCATCCAAACAATTGTCATGGATAACCTATGCAAGCTTCAACATTTTAGCAGGCTTAATATGGTGGAGAGCTAGTAGGCCATTTTCAACTGAAATATGTAGGAGAATGTCCACCAACAGTTTGCCAATAGTTGTTTTATTATGGTGCAATCAAACCACATGTTGGGCAACACAGAGGCAACTCAAATATTCAACCCATCAAAGATATGTTTAGGGAGAATAACACAAGAGAATAGGATATGCATCTGGAGATGGAGAAAATTCACAAATGCTGAGTTCTAGTGTTTTTTTGTTTTGACTGTTGTGAGGCAGTCCATGTTGTTCAAGTTCAAGTATCCACTATCCTCTAATCTAAATGGAAAGACAGGTACATACAGAACAGCATAGCATTAGTTTACATTTTGAAATATGAAAATTTCTGTGTTGGATCCCATTGTTGACCTTATGATGGCACATGGACTGATATTCTCATATTATAATGTTGATGATCTTCATTCACGGTATTGGATCAGATGTTGTTTTATGTGGCTGACATCTTTTAAAGATATTTACATTGATTTGTGATCAACAGTATTAGATGAAAAGATTTTATCAAAGAAGTGATCCAACAAAGTTACAAATAGGGATATTCTACATATAATATTCACAAAGCATTGATCAACAGGAATACAATTCAAACAAACTGACTGTAATACAAATTGGAGTAAGTTATTTGATCATGTGTATTTGTTGAGATTGTTACAAGGGCAGGTATTCTTGTGAATTGCAAGGGAAACAACAGTACCAAGAACACTGCATTGACACTTTGTGCATATTAGTTCAAGAGCACAAAATTTCATGCTGTTGTCATCTCATAAATCATAAAATTCTTGAATACTTTATCATAGCATACATTGTAATATTCACTGAAACACATTTCATGATGCACATGTCAAAGATGATTAATCTAACATCTCCAGAGAAGCCGAGTAGTCCTGCCAATGCTTCTACCACTCTAGAAAGTCAAATGTAAAAGGAGTCCACTGAAATTTACCAAGTCTGCCAAGGATCAGCAAATTAAGTACAAAGAAATCGAAATTCGAGGTATATGTCTGCATTTACATTTAAACCTGATGGTATGAAGCCTTCATTTGTGTGTCCACCTCTTAGAGCGTTGGATGAGATGTTGCACAGAAGGCAACATGTCATATTCTGTTCTTGACTCAATCCAGAAAGTTGAGAGTGATGATGAGTTCATGTTGCCATCAGCAATACATGCACATGAACAGGGCAATTCTCTGTTCTCACCTTGTTAACAGAGGAAGTGCAACACCACCAAGTGTTCCTTTAATGAGGACATATCTCTTACATATGGACTGCATTAGTTTTATCAAGAGATTCTATGAGGAATATGACACTAAGGAGCATCATGACAATATTGTGGAGGTAGGTTTTGGATTGGCAGCTAAATGATGGAGTGCTTTGGAGTCAGTGACAGATGATCAATATGAAATGCTTTGAAATTGTAATGATTACTTTGAAGTGATTTTTGCATGCTTTGATTACCTTGATTGTATATTCTTCTTGAGTTTCTTTTGTTTCAGTTCTGAAAATTGTTTGCTGTTATAATGCCCTTGGCCAAAAAATGTTAAAATATTATTCAATTATGGTAGATAGGAGGATGTGATAATTGTTGCTTTTGAATTTATAAGACTAATCTACTACTCAAACACGAGGATTGATTCTAATCAATCCTCTTGGTGTCATCATGTATTGTTATGTAAACTACATTATAATTGATTTTAGATTTCTTAAGACCCTTGAAGGGGTTCAAAGATCCTTGGTGGGTTTCTTATTCATGACATAGTCTGTCAAAGTGTCTGGCTGGGCTTCTTGTCCATGATTTATTTATGTAAGTTGTCTGAATATCTGACTAGGCTTCTGGTTGTCAGGTGATCCACTTGACATGGTGTTAGTGATGCACTGCTATTTTACCTCTATTCCTAGACATTTGGATTTTGATATGGCCTTTGGATATACAATCCTTAGGTACATCCTTCAGGCTCAGTCAGATGGTAGACATCTAAGACTGTCTGATGTAAATCAAAATAGGAACGATAGCAAGTCCAATTAATTATAGATTCTTGCACATTTACCATTGATGTTTCACTAGAGGTGTAGACAGTTTGAAGGCATCTGATTTATACACAAGTGATTTATCAAGAAACAATCCATCTTGTGTTCATACTCTTGGTCATTATTGCCAATAATTATACAATGGCATCCCATGTAGAGTTTCAATGTAGATCAGCTTGTTTGTTTTGGTCTTTTGTATCATTGTATCAATTTGAAGCATGAGTCTTCTTTCAAATTCAGGCATAACTTGTGCTGGTAGTGGACCTTCATAATCTTGTATTTCTTTTGTTTTTGCTTTCCCTTCAGGGCATGTCTTATGTCAGCTGCCATGACAATTGTATGTTCTTGTGGATTTTCATCACTGAGTTGAAAACTGGCAACATACTTTTGAGATTCAATACATGAATTGAGAACCCTTTCAGCATTCTTCCAACAAGTATATAGTATGTCCACATCATTGTCACCTTTTGGCAAAAGAACCTCTGTTTCTACTCTCAGATTGATTTGATTGCAATCTTCTCTTGTAAAACTGCCTTCCCACATGCATTTCAATATTTTCCCAAAACTTGATGATACTTGAATCTGTGACTATTGTTCAAGACAACTGCAATATAATTTTCCCAACGTAGAGCTGTGTATAACAATTGATGCTCTTTTACTTTCACCATTAACAGTTAACAAAAGTCTCAGCAAAAAATGGAATATCCACTAAAAATTATGTTGCAAGATAAAACTGCATTACCATAGGATCTTTTTCAATGATCATGATTCAGACAAGAATTCAATTTATTCATCTGATCTTCAGTAGGGAAAGAAATTTCATCCACTATCATCATGAGCACTTCATCCCAGCTCTACATAATCCCATCTGAAATATTTTCTTGATTTTGAACTTATGAATGTTGTACTGTGCAAAGTGACTCCACCAAACAGTGCTGCCACACACCCAGTAATTGCAGTGAAACAAAATGTTTTCTCACCAGATAATATCCATAGTCAAGCAAAATTCAAAACAAAATTGTTTTGAAACTTCAATGGCTGTACTTTTCCCTGCACCAGCTTTCCTTTGACAAAAATGAAATGCTGATCATTTGAACCAATTTTCTTGAGTTTTCCATCAGCTTGCTTTTATGCTGTTTGTTGCTTCTTTGTTTAGTTCCTCTTCATTTGCTGCAATATTAGATACAAGAACAGAATTATGTTTTGAACTCTCTCAGCAGAAATGAACTGCAAAACATCTCATAAGTAATATATTAAATTCGATCCAATCCAGCAATTTTTGTAATGAAACCTTTTCAGCAACACTTTTCATTGATGTTTTACTTTCTCTGTTGAAATTGGACGAAAACCCAAAGTTGTATTCAATCAATTGCATTCATAATATTATCTTCATTGATGCAAAAAACAAGTTATGCTTTGTCTTAAGACAAAAAAGCAGATTGGGTATCATATCTTGATGTGTTCTTACATTCCACCACCGACAAAAGAAAGTAGTGTTGTTTATGTATTTGAACCAGAGGTAAAATTGACATTGTCTCCATTTAGATTATCTTACCATTGATAATGTCCTTATTAATATGTCCATCCCCAGGATGAGTCAATAATATTTCTTGTTGACAATTCATCTTCATTTTATGATCATTCAAGTACCTTGCCATCATATCATCACTGAATTATCAGATTCTAATTCATCTTCACCATAAGCTTCTACAGATGAAATATCTTCAAAATTTGAAAACTGATCATCAAAGTTATATTGCTTATCTTGGCATTGGTTATATCATTTTCTGCAGAGTATTTTTTCAATATTTTCATTGGAATTTTGCATTTCTTTGCCTGCATGTTGTCTTGCATCTTTTGGAATTTTTCTTCTATGAATTTTAATGATGTTTCTGATCTCATGAGCCTTGTCATTTCCCCCAGAAGCACCCTCCCAAGAGAAAAATCCTGTTGTCATGAAAAGATGTAACAGTATTGATACCATTTTGGTGTAATTTTTGCAATTTTGAAGAGTTTGTTCATCTTGATTTTCATCTAATAGCTGAAGGTCTTCTAAATCACAGATTATTCCTTTTGGTATTGAAAGTTTTGGACTTTTATTTTCGTCATTTTTTAAATGCAACAAATATCTTCTGCAAGGATTATCACCTCTGAAACAATAATCTCCTTCATTTAACATTTGCACACCATGTTGGTCTAATTTGCTCATCCAGTGAAATGATCAAGCAATTCTGTCATGGCTCTCAGAAAGCTGATAAAATAGATATCATCCAAGCAGTCTGGTCTTTAGATAATTATACTCAGAATAATAAGGCCACTTGTCAACTTCTCCATTTTCACCTCTGTTTCTACACCTCAGAATACCAGGTTTTGTCCTTCTAAGGTATTCAACATTTTTTCAACAAGCACATCATAAAGTTCATGAGAAGATGTGAACCTTAATCTAGCTTGACATGGTAGCAAATGTGCTATTGTTGCACTCACAACATACAACTCTTATGAAAACTCATTCCCATTAAAATCTGGTCAACCCTTCCCTTAAACACACATCTTCCTCATTGCCTGGGTTATCTGAATCATTTCTTTATGCCAGCAATTGCTCAATCCTCTTTCAATATATTGAATCACTTAGTTTCCAACTCTCTCAAATCAACACACTTGTCTTCTTTCTGAGTTGGTTCATTGGAGTAGTGAGCAACATAAAGCACACATCTGAATAATACATTGCATCCCAATGTTTTGGTAATGTATTTACTGTGAGCATTCATATATATTCAATAGAGTGATTTATTGGGATTGTCAATAAATAATATTCTGCAACATCATCCTTCATCAGAGAACTCCACAATTTTCACTTTTCTTATTCATCTGTGTCATCTTCAAATTGTTACATTTCATAACATTGTCTGGGAAGGGGCCTCTACATTCTTTGCTGTGCTTTAAACATGAAGGGTGATGTTTCCAATCATATCATGCATCCTTCTTCTTGTTATGTGATGTTAAACATCACTGTTACAATAAAAATTTGTCCCTGCTAAAAATCATCAAGAGAGTAATGGTAAATCATGCTGTCACACTTCTTTTTCATAAGAGAAAAAGTTATGTTCTCTTCAGATGAATCAGAACTAGGATTAGCCTCCTTGTGATAAATGTCATCACACTTCTTTTTGAGAGACTCGAGGATCATGTTCAAAATATCACATGTAGAGGCACCTGCCATTGAATTGCTGGCATCCTTGGGAAGCAAACTTTTACATTTTGAGACTTTGCCTCCTAATGTCATCAGCATACTTTCACTATTACAATCTCTGAATATTTGTGGTTCAGATTCATCAAACATTTCTTCTTCCATTGTACAACTCTTTTATTCTTCACACACATGTCCATATTTTGGTTGTATTCATAATCAGAGCAGAAGCATTTATCAACATCAACAGATTTCATCACTTACTGACTGTCTTTTCAATAAACCTTGATTGAAAAAGAGTCTCTGATTTCATCAAAGTCTTCAATGCAAACAAAACCATGGTCATGCATGGTGAATCTTCCTTGCTCCTTGTAAGCTTGCAGGAATGCTTTACACTTTCATAGCATGCCATTACATTGGCAACAATTCTTCTTGTAATTCATCCTAACAATTCACAGACAGCTTGCATATCAGCTTGATAATCAAGAGAACATGCTTCAATGCATCGAACTTGTTTTTTGCAATTCAGTTCAAAATCATAAGTTCACTCTGAATCAGTGCAATCAGCAGCTGGTGGTTTAATTTCATTATGCTGGTTAGCATACATACACAAAAAAATTCATTTATCATTTGGAGTTAGTGAAGAAAATACTGTGAGAACCACAATGATTGCAAAGAGCATATGATTTTTTGCTTGCATCTTTTGCAGATTTGGCAGAATGTCCAAGAACTTTGCATGATGTTGGTACTAACTTCAGTAATGCTGCTGCTGATGAATTAGTTTGGAGAGGTTCATTATGCATTTGCATTCTATTTAGTTGATTTGCTGCCAAATAAATATCACTGATTGATAGTTTTAATATCATATCACCTAAAGTTTTTCCTTGACAGTGAGTTTTACTGATCAAGCCAGATGTGTATGACTCACTATGACACAAAAGTCAGTAATGCACCAAAATGAAGTCAGGTTGCATGAGCTGATTCAAAGACAATTTTATGTAGTGATGGATATATGATGCATTGGACACATCAATATTTCTTTTCCCTAGAGTTGGACCTCCTGAGCCAAAAGAAAATTGAATGGGAAGCATACCCCCTAAATTGATTTCATGCCCTTTCAAGCAATTTCCACCATACACCAACATTTTTAGAGCAGTTGAAGTAAACATTGCATCAACAACATCTTCTGGATTATCAAACACTCAATTTTCTTGTGTTTGCTTTTGAGCCTCATTGGAGAAATAATGTGTTTGGCCTTGAATTTGCATGCCAATCTGGGATCTACTGGATCATCTATAGTATTTTCATATCATCTTCTTGAAGTAAACTGACTGGGTTTGGACACTCATCTAGTGGGGTGATATCAGTGTATCCTTTGTGACTTGGTTCTTCAATAAACCATATCAAAAGATCCATACACAGATTTTTATCCATGTCAACTTGCCTTTTTGCTATGGTCTTCTATTCAGGAGTCATTCTCCCTCAGGTTACAACATAAATAATCTTTCTGCTCCTTCAGCGTGGAACTTGTGCAATGCTCTGCCAACATTAGACAGATCAACACTGAACAAAGAGATATGTTCTTTTATTGATTTTTTACTTCCAGCAGGGTAGACATGAACATATTCAAATGATCTGATTGGACTGATTGCAGCACAAATAAGATAATCCAAATCCCTTTCTGTATCAATTTCTCTTTTATGAATTTCACCATTCATTCAGAAATAGAAGTGAACTGGGGAATAAGGCCAATAACAAACCCATTAGCAGTAGCATATTTTGGATGATTGTATACATGGCGTTCTCTTTTGGTTGGAGACAAGCTTCTGTAACAACTTCTCAACATTCATATCCATTAGGATGAAGCCTGTACTCAGGAGATAGCAACAAATGCTTCATGTTGTCATCTTCTATTTGATACTGTTTGACCAACTCAGGATGTAAAGGCACTCCATCATAATACTCTTCATAGGATGACATGCTCAATTTGGCTGAATTAATCAGCGATTGCCTTTTTCAATGATTTAAACTTCCTCCATTCCAATAATCAAGCAGTCACGTACCACTCAATCTTGAGCACTATGTCAGTTTTTATCTCCATCCATTATTGTTGACACTTGACATGACCAACTTTTTCACGATCTTTTGAACAAATGTCTCCAAATGTTCTGGCTTCAGCAGTTTTGTCAAATAGCCATTGATTTGTCTGAGGTCAAGTGTACTTTCATTCCCCATTGCATTGTTGGCTGTAGTCATCATTTTGCTGTATCTCTTCTGTAATACCAATTGTTTCTGAAGCTTCTAAAAATTATTCTCTTGGCTGGGTAGTCTTGCAATGTTGATTTTCATGGTATTTTTTTGATTCTTCAAATGTTGCCATGCACTTCTAAATAGTAGTCATTCTTTCTCTCGCAAATGAAATCAGCATGGCTGTCATAGTGTTCTCATTTTGTCTTCAGAATGGAATCTGCTTGGCTTTAAAAGGGCTCTTTTCCCTCTCCCTGATGGAAGTGGCATGGTTTTCATGGGGCTCTTTTTTCTCTCCCTCATTGAATTGGCATGACTTTCATAGTGCTCATTTTTCTCTCTCTGATTGAATTGGCATGTCTTTCATTGTGCTCATTTCCTCTCTTGCCATGGGAATTGGCATGGCTGTTGTAGTGTCTTTTTCTTTTCTATTGATGGAATTGGCATGGGTTTTCTAATGCTCATTCATATATCCCTGATAGATTGGTATGGCTTTTGCAGCAATTTTTTTCTTGCCCTTGTGAAACTGGTACAGCTCTCATAATGCACTTCTCTCTCTCTCTCTTGTTCTGATGGGATTGGTATGGCTTTCATGGTGCTCATTTTATCTCCCTGATGGAATTGACAAGTGCTTTTTCTTCTCACCAATGAAATTGGCATAGCTTTTAAAGTGCTCTCATTTTCTCACCCTTATGAAATTGGCATGGCTTTCAAAGTGCTCTCTTTTTCTCTCAAGGATGGAATCCGAATGGCTGTCCTAATGCTCTTTCTTCTCTCTTGGATAGTTTTAGCATAGTTTTTGTTGTGCTATCTTCTGTTTTGGCAAATAGACCCTCCTTTGCTCATAGTATATTTTCTATTTTTTCACAGATTAATCTCTTGTCAAGATTTTTATGTCTCTTTTTCCCCACTTAGCTGTTTATGTGCTCATGTGCTCATACAATCATTCATCTGATTCAAATTGGAATCAAATTGGAAATATCTAGTTAAAAATGTAAAAATTGGAATCAAGAATACTGTAATATTACTTGGTTACTTACCAGCAATCAATTTCTCTGGTATGCCATTGCAAGAAAACGAAGTTGCCATATTATGTTTTATTAATTCTATACTGCTAACAACTTGATTCGGTTTGGCAGTAGCCACACCAGGGTGGAGGAGGGCAGACATGGTGAACAAGAGGCTAGTTAGTAAAAAACAGTAATGGCCAGTAGCCTTGCTGCACAACTTCAGTTGCGCTGGTGGTATTTTAAGAATTATAATGAACTACTTGTCTTTGCAACTCATAGTCAATCTTGTGCAATCTACATGATGCAATGTAGGAACTTTTATCCTGCACATAAGCCCAAACTCTGACATACTCTACAAAAGTATACG
>JALLPD010001949.1:0-11011 GCA_036940065.1 Cyclotella cf. meneghiniana | reverse complement strand
GAGGCGGATGCTTCCTGGTTGCTCGTCTTTAAAAAAAATCTAAAATGGCGGGAAATCAGGGGTATCTAAATCTATCTGTAATCGGGATGGTCCTGTCTATTTGATACCTTCGCACTCCGAAGTTTGGAGTCATGATGTCATCGTTTTTAGTCATGATTTTTTTAGAATGTTGTGATGTTTTAGATCAGAGGGTTGGATCATGCAGCAATCTGCCGACCGATCGAGGCGGGTCTACGTGATACAACACATATTGTTTCTCTCGTGCATGACACGGTCTTCGTCCACTCCCTCACCAGGGGGGAAATAAACGCATCATTTGTTCCCTCCCCCTCAATTCACCAACAGTAATCTCTTGAAAACCAACCAACAACGCAAACATCCCCTCGTTGCAACATCGACAACAACAGCCGCACGCACAAAAATGGCCACCTTCATGGACGAGCCCGTCCAACGCGAGCCCATTCGGGTCTGCCTCCGTCTCCGTCCCATGAACAAACTGGAAGAATATCGACGCAGTCACAATTGCGCCGTCGTCCATTCCAACAACAACAACGACCAAGAAGAAATCTCCACCTCCCTCTCCATCGACTCCCCCCTCCAAGGAGAATTCAAATTCGTCTACGATCGAATCTTTGACGAATTCGAATCCTCCGCGACGGTCTACCGACACGCCGCGGCACCCCTCGCCAACGACGTCCTCGAGGGATTCAACTGCGCCCTCGTCGTATACGGACAGACGGGGAGCGGAAAGACCCACACCATGATGGGAAGGGGAGCCGAGCAGGGGGGCCAAACGAGGGCCAAGCGCGAGGAAAACGGGGGGACCGACAACGAACGCGTCCGTGACCGGGAGGATGCCACGGGAATGATTCACAGGGCGATCAAAGATATTTTTCGTCTCATGGCCGAATCGTCGCCCACGGTGGAATACACCGTTCGTTGTTCGTACGTGGAAATTTATTTGGAAAAGGTGTTGGATTTGTTGAATCCCGTCAATCGATCGATACGAATTCATTCCGGAATGGACGATGGGAATTATGATGGCGGTGGCGCCAACAATGAGGGCGAAGGAGCGAGAATGGAGGGGGCCAGCGAGGCATGCTGTCACACAGAATCGGATGTGCTCTCGCTGCTCATGCGGGGGAACGCATGTCGATCCGTCAGCTCCACAAAAATGAATACCGATTCTTCGCGCTCGCATGCCATTTTTATTATAAAGATTGAACAGACGGATAGTGCCACGGGAATTTCCAAGAAGAGTCAGTTTCAAATGATGGATATGGCGGGGAGCGAATTGGGCGGAAGGAGGGACGCCGCGGTCAATACCAAGGGGAGAGCGATTCGTCAGGAGGCGAGAATGATTAACAAGAGTCTGGCTTCCTTGAATGCCGTCGTCAATGCCTTGGTGGCGAATGGAGAGGGGAGGAAAAAGCGAAATGTTCCCTACGGACAATCCAAATTGACCCGTCTACTTCGTGATGCCTTTGGGGGAAATTGTCGAACCTCGATCATTCTCACTGCCTCTCCTGCCTCCTACAATATTGAGGAATCGATACGGACCATGAAGTTCGGGCATTGTTGTAAAAGCGTCAATAATTTTGTCAAGCCCAGTGTGGAGATGTCGCCCGTCGACTATCGCAAGTTGCTGAATGATTCGCAGAAAAAACAGGGGGATCTCATCGATCTGGTGAATGAATTGTCGGCGGAATGCTTTCAATTGAAGCAAGATGCGAAAAATCATAATTTCGTCGAATCCAAATACAACGGACCTCTATGGCAGACTGTGGAGGCGATTTTGGTCAATGGTGCCGCTCCAGTTGTCGCAAAGTCTGCTCGCAGCGGCCGCTCCAACGACAGCAGCGACGTTGTGGCGCTTCGCGAAGAATTGGCCAAGGCGCGGATCGAACTCGAAGCTTCCAAAAAGGCACGGGATCGTCTCGAAAATTTGTTGGCGGAGCGGCAGTCCGAGGTGGCAGTGCTGCGAACGCAAAATGACAATTATTCCTCCGAGAAAAAAAAGAATTATACGGAACTGATCTCGGCTAGGAATGAGATTCGCATATTGTCACAACGAAAGCAGGAGGTCGAGCACAACTTGAGAACGAGTCAATTTCGTGAATATGAGGCAACCGTGTTTCTTCGTCAGTTTCGACGTTTTTACAGAAGACTGCTGAAGAACAAAGCCGCCCAGGGTAGCGGTGGGACGGCGGAAGTTATTGAAAAGGTTCCGGGTGTTCCCGACTTGAATGATTTGATTGACGTGGACAGTTTGTTGCTGGAAAGCGGGCTCATTGAAGAGTCCGAGTTGCATGATGACACGGCAACGGGTGTCTATCGTCCGAGTGCCGCTGCCTTGGGAAGAAGCACAGAAGCCTCCAGCAAGGCTTGGAAAGAGGCTGCTGCTCTTGGAAAGGTAGAAGAGTTGACTGCATTGGATCGTATGTCGTTTGAAAGTCGCAATCGACCAACCTCACAACCGACAAATGCAGCCACTGACAATCCTTCGCAAATTGCATTAAACGGAGCTAAGGAAGATGCGGATGGAGCCGATGCGGGCGCCGGATCCTCGAGGATGCCATATGGTCAAACAATAACCAATCGTCAACAATTTTTAGGAACCCCTGCTGGAAGATTAACCACAATGCGCGAACGAGAGCTGGAACGTGATCTCCTTCGAGCCACCGAACGATGCATAGAACTTCAAGTAGCGCTGAACGAGGAGAAGGCAAATGTAGATATTTTAACCAACCGAGCCGGAAACCTTAACAAGAAAAAATTTGCGCAGGAATCGATTCAGCTGAAACAACAACTCGACAAGAAGACTCACGATTTGCAGGCAATTATTTGGAAGATGAACGAACTGCACCTTATCAATAAAACTTACAATGAAAAGATGTCTAATCGAGAGCAACATGTGACATACCTCGAAGAAAATCTACTCGAATTACAGAATTCAAACCGCAATATCATCATGGAACGGCAGGAGGCCGAAGACAAACTTCGACAAGAGCTGGAGAGCTTGAAGGTATTAGTCGACGCCATGACAATTCCATTATGGCAATTTGGCGAGTGTGGAGTAACCGGTCGAACTCTTGCGAGTAGGATCCGTCTGCCAGTTCGAGGAGGTGAGTATATCGAAGAGAATGGACAGAAAAATGATGGTAGCGAAAGTTTGGAAAGCCTAGAAGAATCCGTCGTTTCAGAAGACGAAGAAGAGGAGGATGAAATGGACGAAAGTGTCGAGGCAGAGACGCCCGAGCAAGCGCCGGCGATAGCCCCAATGACACCGCAAGCACAAGCACCAGTTCAACAAGTGCAAATAATACAACAAAAAAATGTGCCTATGCGAGATGCATCCACACAGACTTTGTTTTCATCTCAGGAGAAAGGAACCATGACAGATGCAGCTGTCATGCCACAGACCCCTCCACCGAAAGGAGCACTGAGTTCAAGCGCCACTTCTGCCTCTCTGTCAACTTTTGCAAGTGCCGCCGCGAAATCAGTAGTTCAGCAACATGTGGGTGACGCCAGTACCAAGGAAGATCATTCTTCTGTGTCATCATCGTCTTTCACAGGATTAAACAGTTCTCAACAAGATGTGGTCTCGACTAAATCAAATAAGCTACCTTCCTATAAAGTCGAAAAACAAACCACTGTTCTACAGTCACCCGAGGATTTGTTCCGTGGCGGAAAGTCATCGAGCAGCCAACCACGTAGGTTTGTGCACAAATTCGGTTTGATGATTCGACCCGGCGTGTTAAAGGAGTCGTCATCCAAAGCCAAAGACTCGTCGTCTCGTATCAAGTCATAACTGCTGCAGGCGCAATAACATTGATTATGTCTAGTAATATTGATTCATGATAAGCTCTTCAACTATTACTTCTGATGCAGATTTACTTTCCTACATTGTCGATGCACTCAAATAAAACACTGCACCATCTTAAAGATTGCTCGTCCCTCACATCCGTCAACAACTCAACTTTATCAATCCATTTTAACTGCCTCTTCATTCTTGTTCAATTTCAACGAGAGGAAAATAGACCAAAAGAAAAACACCACATTGAGAAAGAGCACTCTCAGAATGGGTGGACAAAACGCTATGTTCACCACTGTGGCAGGAACCCATAACTTCCAATTAGCTAACATAGTATCCACATAATCCTCATCCAACTGCTTCTTAATTTCATCCAGTGTCTTTCCCTCCAATATCCCCAAAAATCCAAATATAATCACCGTAAATATCGGAGCTTGAACAAATTGATCAATGACAACTTTAATCCCCGTCGTGGCAGTAAAAGGATCTTCGGTGGGAGGCAACGCCCCATCAAGCAACAAATAGTAATAATGATTCCACGGTGCCTGCAGAATAAATCCGAAGAAGGCAAATCGGAGGAATCGCGCGATATCGACACCGGACGAAGATGCGGCGGCTCCTTCCTCGGATTCGGCGGTGGCTCGTTGTATCGACTGACCCGCGAGATCGGCCGCACCCAAAATTACGCCCGCGGTGACGCTTTTGACCAGAAGAGGATTTGTTTCCAAGGCGGTTAGATACGAGTTCCATACTTCTTCGAGTCCTCCTCCTTCCAGACCGGTGAGACCGAGACGAGTATTTGAGGATTGTTCGGTGGCTCTTGGCAAGGTTGGAGGACTGGGCGTGGTCCACGATGTTCGGAGAACATTGGTTGACTTTTGAGGTGGGACAAATGCTTTGGCTGTATGTAGCTGCGATAGTCCCAGGAGGAGAACGGCAGATTTACCGAGCGAACGGAGGGTGGCGGACGACATGATGTTTATTGTGCCCTCTCATGTCGCAAAAACTAATAATACGATGCTATAACGATGGATACGATAGATGGGATACGATTCTGATGCGATGCAATTGTAATTGTACGATGCATAGAAAGATCCAGGGAGGACTGGAGAATTTTAATTTACTTAAGCTCCCCTTTGCAAATAATGAAGCCAATATCATTTCATATAATCCATCTACCAAGTGACTCATCGTGAATCGAGTTCAGCATACGTCATCGACCACCGATGCAACTTTATGAAATCCACGAAATACCATGTGCACGACGATTATGACATGATTATGACATCGACTCCATAAAATACTACCTAAGTCACCACAAATAGAATCAACACCAAGAATATGAAGCTCCTTTCTACTACTGCGGCCGTTGTCCTTGCGGCATCATCATGCTCCGCATTTGCTCCGTCGGCATCCATGGCAACGTACGGCAGAATTTCAAGTAAGTTGAGCATGTGCGGTGAATCGAGCTTACGAATCGATGTTGACGGTGTCCTTTCCTCGGCTGTGTTTCACTTGTGTTCACACGTTGATTCATGTCGGCTTGGACATTGTCACTTCTATATTGATAATGTCACACTGCTCACCGACACTACTTGCAACTCTATTCCTTAAGGCGAATGCCCATCCAGCCGCCTCCACATGAATCTCCCCTTCTTCGCACAAGAACAGGAAACCGAGACAACGACCGAATCCCCCGCGGCCTCCGCGGAATACGACTCCCTGACCATGGAAGAAGAAGTAGAAATGCTGGTCGAGAAAGAAAAGGCCAAAATGCGAAAAATCTCCAAACTATCCGCCGCCAACGGCTTACAATACGCACCCTGGATGGGAATCTCCGAGAAGGAAGAGGAAGAAATTCGTAAAGTCATGCGCGATAAGACCGCGGCGCGTCGCGCTCGCATCGAACAGCAACGTGATGTTTCGGGGAATCTTTACCTGGATTCGCAGGCGCAGGAATTGTCGGGGACGGGATTATCGTACAAAATTATCGATGGGGAAGTCGAGCTGGAGTGGGCTACCAAGAGCGAGACGGATACTAAGGGGTTCGTTGTCAAGAGGAGGGCGGCCAAGACCAACGATTTTAGTGTCATCGCTTCGTATAAGGATTGGGGTCCTTTGGCCTCCAAGGGGGTTGATGGGGGAATTTATCGTTATCTCGATGTGAGTGCAGAGTTTGTTGTAGCTTGAGTTACCTGTTCGCTCTTCGAATCTCATCAAGAAACAATTTTGCAATCATTCCTTCATCAGTCTACGGTGACTCCTGGAGGATGGGTTTATCGCATTACCGAGGAAGACAACTCCGGCAACTCGGCAGATATTTGCCAATGTCTTGTTGAGGTTCAGACAGAAGATGAGCAAAAGGCCGCTCTTATTGCAGGTGTTGGATTTGCCCTGTTTGCCGTTCTCGCTGTGGTTGCTGGAATAGCAGCTGACCCGTTGAATGGTTTCTAGAATTTCTTATTGAAAAATTTGATTCTACTTTTCATTAAGACAGTGTGTAACATTTGAAGGTTTCTATTTCAGCTTTACTCTGTTTTTCTTGTATAATTATTTGCATTAGTGATCGTGCAGTTGTTCGTTCTGTGCATCATCAACTTTTTGGGAAAACCAGCACACTTACGCTTCCCCTGATGTCGTAGTGAACTGAGAGATTCCTTCAGTCTTCTACTGCAAGAAATGCATCCACAACGGAAAAAATGAGAAAGCCCAAGAGAGAGTTTTTGAAAACCTTCCTTCGCGTCATGTTCACTGTTACGCAACGCTTCTCACAAACACGCTGCGCAGCAAAAGTAAACTGACGCTTCGTAGGATCGATAATGTTACGACAACATACTAATGACAATATCTCTCGAGATGGATAAATGGACTAAAAAGAAAAGAGCGGCAGAATCATGTGGGGGCAAAGGAATGACAAAGTTCGTCGACTCAACCGAAGCGAGGAGATTGTCGAGGCTCAAGAATACGAAAAGCTCAATTGGAACTAAAATGACGGTAAAAAGTCGAGCATCGTTTCTCACCTGCCCATGTATGATCGAAGTTCAATGCTAACATTCTATGCTACATCATAATATCCTCTCAACGTTCAGCACAGTGGATGGCAAAAGAATCAGATAGAAAAAAGACGAAAGGAACAACTGCGACAGCGAAAAGAAAAGGCGAATCAAAAACCAATTGGTGAAGGGATTAGAGTTGACACTAGCATTCAACCATGCGATTATACCAAAACTGGCTTGAAGCTCAAGCTTGATCAGCCAACCAGTAAACAGACTGTGAAGGAGAGGAACCCAATCGCATTGCCTTCAAGGCTACGGACTCATAAAGGAAACAACAGCAGCAAATTGCGCGGAACTCGTACACTCAACTCTATTCAAAGCCAAAATGTATATTCACCTAGAGGTGATAATCATATTGATGTTGAATTGCTGGAGGATGGCGCTATTGTGTGCGATTCACAGCAACATCCAAGGAACCTACAAACTAATGCAGTCGAGGGAGAATTGAAGGATCATCTAAGAGATTTGGGCTTATCTTCGACTGCCACCCTTAGTCAGAATGTAAAAAGAAATGGCAATGAAGGGACCAGCAAGAGAAATAGTTCAATCCCGAGGTTAAGCGGTCAAACATGCGGACCAGTTAAAGTGTTTCAAACCAGCGATGGCAAGGAAAATTACGACAAATACTTCGATCCTCCCCTGCAGTATTCAAGGCCTACCAAACTCAAGAAGTCCGAAGGACAGGAAAAGCACTTTGAACTTTTGACCGATATCAACTCTTTGAAGCGTGAACACGCCGATGCCATTAAAATGCTTCAAGAAATGGATAGGGAAGAGAACAGGCGAAGATCTCTTGATTCTGAAAGCACTTCCTACTCGTGTGATTCTGTTGAGCTAAATGATAACAACATCGTTCAGAATGATCAAGTGAATAATCAGATCAATGATCAAGATGAGTTTCACAACTACAAGAGTTTCTGCAATTTCGAAGGAGATTACTTTGAGATAGTCAGTAGCAGTGATGCCGGCAAAAGTAGCAGTTTTATTGATGAAACTGAACCAAAGACTCATGACATGAACCTTGGTGAATCTTTTGCGTGGCTTCCAGACGGTATCAAAGATGCATCGCATCTGTCTATTGTTCTTCGAGACGAACTCGAATCAGAAATTGAAACAGTATCGACTGGCAGGAGTGTTGACTACAGCAATCATACGGATGACTGTTTCTGTGAATCTTTTAGAGGAAAAGCGGCGTGCGATACCGATCCGCAAAAGGGAGTACAATCAGATGAAGAATCGCAAGAGTGCATTGCTGTAGCAGGATCTATCAATGCTTCCTATGATGCAGAGTCAAGTAGTCACGCGGATGACTATTGATGTAACACATCTGAAATTCGAGCGAACCGCTCTCTGTTTAGTATGTCAAAAGTATTTCGTCAACACGCATTTATATGGGAAAAGAAACTCTCTTTTAACCCCCATTTTTATTGCAACGGTCTATTTTTTTGCTAAAAATCACCATTTCACTCGTTGATACCCTGCGCTTTTAGTTTATTGGCAAAACTACTTAAAGTGTGCTTCCTATTCAATATCCTACTAAGCGAGAAATTGAATTGTTGTATTAGAAATAGTTCTCGATTGATTACATCTCGAACATCAAGTCTACAATTTAAGAGGGCGTGGAGGAAGTTTGAGGTGAATACGTACTTGGCCAACTATGCATTCAACAAGGAATCATCTCCCTTATTGAATCAATCAGAAACAATTTTACTGCTGGTTCTGAAATCGATCGCGGTACTAGGCTTTCGCTCCTTTTTCAAAAAGAAAAAATGTCCGTAGAGTACTCTAATAATTGGGCGTTCAATTTTTAGGCTATGAACTATTGCGGCCACAAAGAAATATTACTAAATGTTTTTATTCCACAGTTCGCAGTCCATTTCACTGAGAGTATTCGACTTCCAACAGTATTTCACCCTGATGCTACTACTTAAGTATTTCCTTCCATAAACGACTTCTCGACTTTGACGAAAGCATATTCAAGGCAATTCGGCCCAAACTGAATATTTGGCTCCTTGTGGAATATTAAATAACCCTCGCTTTCCATACTATCAAAGAAGTCCAGAGCCTTTTGACCTGGAGCATTGTGAGTCTCGACTAAAATTTGGTGTAAAATTGGTACGCCATCCGAAAACCAGTCAGTGAAGGTTTCCCACTCGCAATTTTCGCAGTCAATTTTGAATACATCGATCATATCTATATTCTCATGTCCAAGAAGTTTGACTGTGTCTTGCAGTCCATAGTATTCTCTCCCTTGCCGAGGTTCCCCGGCATTTTTATCTTGCTTTTTAAGACCCCACTGATGATAAGTTGAATTCTTGAGCTCAGATGGCAACTCACTTCCAAAACCACCCATATCAAATATGTGGAATTGACACACACCTTCCCCCACCTCTTTTTGCAGGCCAAGCTCAAAGCCGAAATCTCCTCTGCTTCCAACTGAATAGATGACACAACCAACACGATTCGGATCTTTCAATTTTCGAGCAGCGGCGCGACGTGCGATTCGATGTGGATCACATACCCATTTTCCGCCATCTAAAATGAGGAGTTAGAGTTACGTGAGAGATGCTATGATCGGAGAAAAGATTTAAAGTGTGAGCATACGTAAGCTCACCACCATTCATATTTGGAAAATAGACTCTTCTCTCAAACTCGCATGTGAAACTTGGTTCGTAGTTCTTTGAGATGGGCAGAACAAGAAGTTAGCAGATATTTTATGCGTAAATACAATGAAAAGAACTCTTTGTTTTTCTTACATTTTGGTACCATGCCTCAGGAGAATTCCACCAGTGCTCTTTGCGTGTTTCAACTGCTGGGTTGTACATAAGAGGCTGATCGGGAGTCTTGTGCTTCGTGTACTCTTGGTAGATTTTCTGGTGCAGCCTCCATCTTTCTTCTGTAATATCGTCAAAGAATCCGAAACTCTGTCTGCGCGCTAATGCATAGGGATCGATGGGGGGATCTATTAGATTTTGAGGTTGAAGTTGCTTCGTTAGTTTCTCTAAGAAAAGCACCTGTGGAATGAGAAGGACCGCTACGACCAATACAGTCCAAATCAGGAGATTTTTCATCATTTTGTTAAGAACAACTGGACTCGTCCTTGTTGCTTGCCATTTCGTAGTCACTAAGTGGAAACTTTTGATTATTTAGATGGACTTCATTGGATGTGGAGGAACCCTCACTGCTGCCTGCTGGTCTGCTGCTGGCTGCAGCAGGACCTGGCAGATCCATGACAGACCCGTGACCTCTACCCATGTGAGCTATGGAAATTTTCGGTGTGCTATAAAAATTTGTCCAAATTCCCACTTAATTTTCTTAGAGCTCGTAATTTTTGTGCCATCACGTGGGCTCTTGTTGGTTAAGCTAACAGCCTTGTACCATACTCCTGACATAGGCCAAGAATCTGCCAATTTTAGTACCCTAAGGTACTAAAAGCAATAGGATCATTCTCAGGACTCCCCAGGTGGAAAGTCCACTGCCCCTGATCCAAAAGACATGGACTCCCCATCACAGGAGTCCACTGCCTTGCTCCCGACAGCATGGACTCCCCAACACAGAAGTTCATTGCCCTGAATGAGAGCACACCCTTGAGAAGGGTGTAAACATACCAATTTTGTGTAGAAGCTACACAATGTTCGTTTGCATCGTTTGGATTGGAAGTGCAGTTCCACTGCCCTGTCATCCTCACAATTGTAGCAAAATAAGCTTATAAAATCAAACCTTTGACACCTGTCAAAACTACCTATAATTTTCGCGTGATATTTTTTTACGACGAAACAGCTCAGGTCACTATCTTAAGATAACCGTGGTGCGACCTTCGCGCACCGAAGCCATCGACATCCAATCCCTCCGACACGAGGTACGCTAACAAATTTTTTATCGCGAGCAGCAATTTTTAACTTTTCGCGTCAGCGATACATTTTTTGCGCGATCGACAATCTCTCCAAAAATCATCTTCGCGATCGATGAATTCCTTCGGTTTCGCGATCAACGAGCTCTCTAAAATTTATCCCGCAATCGGCAAATTAAGGGATCATCTTTGAGCAATCGACTTCTGCGATTGGGGATTCCTACGAGTCGGGTTAATCTCGTGATCGAGAATTCTCGCGAAATAGTTGGAAGCAAGACTTTCAAGAAATAG
>JALLPD010001948.1:0-11011 GCA_036940065.1 Cyclotella cf. meneghiniana | reverse complement strand
ACTACATGTTGAAGGACATGTGTCAGGCTCATGAGTAAGACTCACAACTACTGCTTAGTGTATAACTCAACACAGTAGCCGGGCTATCAATTGATAGTGACCTAAGCAATAAAAACTACTATGGATTTTGGTGGAATTCCTACAAAGTGATGTTGGTTGTATGGAAAATAAAATTATGAGATTATTTCTACTGCTAAAAATGGTACTGCTCTTTGCAGCATGAGCATTTAGAAAATCTCAGCAGAATTCTGGTTTGTTGTTCCTAACTGACCCCATGTTGGTAGATTATGTGGTGTATTTTTGGATTTTGGATCTTGAACCTTCAAGATCCAAAACATCTTGTGTACTTCTCCTTTGTGACAAAAAAACTATGTCAATCATATTTTACGTTAATAGAATTACTAAAAATGGATACTACTCTTGGCCGTAGATACTTGGCCTATGCCAGTGGAGTAATGGGTTATAACTTGGGTCTTCTTTCCTGTTGTACAGTCAGTTCTGATGATGGCTGACAATGAAAACCCTCCAGTCCACAAGGTAAATTGTTCTCTTTGATGATTATTTTACCTTAGGTTTTTGACTGGTTGTGCTCTGTCTTTATATGGTTCAAACCTTGTCATTCTGAAATGTTGAGGTAGACAGGTATATTCTTTAAATCACCTAAACTCAGCCAAGCAAGTTGTCTTGTTTTGAGAGTCCTCAGTAACTTTTTTGAAGTTGAGCTTGTAGTGTCAATAAATGTCACTTTTCCCTTTGACACTGTTTGGAAGATCTGCTATTTTACTCATACCCCAGATGAGGATTACGCTGCAGTGGTTAGCTCTGTTCTTAAGAGTATTTTTGCTCCAAAAGAACACTGCACAAAAGTGATTAGCTGTGTTCATCATGCATTGTGTTCATGTGTTGTTGCAATTTAGGTGCACAGATTTAGCAGACAAGTAAAATCAATGCTCACTCACAAGGTGACATTGATCAAAATGGCTTTGTTTGTGTTGTTATTTGCTTAAAAAACTAGAACAATTTTGGTTCAGTCTTTGATTTTGTCAAATACTGAGGTCATGTGCTGGTGTAGTCACTCTGGATAACTCGTCCCTGAAAAACGTGAGTTTGACCAGAAGTCATTGCTTTTTGCAAGGATGAAGTTGACCCTTCCTTTCAAGTAGGAAAAACCTATCCTGTGTATGCCAAGAGTTTGACATCTGCCAGTCAGGTAAGGATAACATATGGTTGTTCCTAATTTTAGAACATAGGGGATGCTTAGAAACGATGTCCTTTTTTGTCTCCACTGTTACTATAGTGACACCTTGTCAGGGGTTAGGAACCTGACATGGTTTGATTTTCAGTCGCTTTGCTGATACCTGTGCTTGTTGATATTGCTGCATGAGCACATGTGTAAGTTTCTTAGCATGGGAGAAGAGTTGGTCTTACTGAAAAAAATGTCCTGGATGCCAAATGATTTCTTGGCATTTTTAGGTCGTGTTATTGCTTACATCAAGATTTACTTCATTTTGAAATAAACAAGATATTCAAATAAGTCGTGTTATTTATGAATTCTGGTTAAGATTTAAATCATACATGCTACTCACAGAATTAATTAATTCGAATTCTTAGTTTTGATCAATGAATTCTTTTTCCTCGGAACAGAGGAGGTGCTGAGGCCATTTGCTCACCTATTAGCCTTTTTGTGTGTTTTATCTCCTTCTTGCACAGCTCCAGGGCTTGTATAAAAAGAAAGAACATGATCATGAAAAGCGTTCTCATCTTCATGTCTTTTTCTTACTTTTTTCTCTAAATTCTTAAAGAATTTGATGAGTTGCACATTTTGTTGTTGAAAACATTCAAAAAGTATGCAAAGTTGTTGTGCAAATCAGAAATTTGCAAGAATTTTGGGAAGAATACTCCAATACATTGGCCGTTTTTGATTAGGAACATGACTTGTTGTTGTTTTCTTGGTCCTGCTCATGTCCTCATGCCTTCAGAGAATTGGAGTTATTACTCCATGTCATTCTTATGCTTGACCGGGATGTGGCAATATGTTGCACTCCATTGTCTTTTAGCAGAGTTGAACTTTGTTCATCCTTAGGCAGGTCCTTTTTCATCAAGGAATTAGCCATGAGGGTTTAGGCCATTTCTATGTGGTTGTGTTCCCAATATTGCAATAACAAAGGCTGTGCTGCAATTTGATTTGTCATATGGGCTGTGTCATGACTTGGTCTCATGTAAATGGGGCTGATCTGTGCTTGCTGGGGCTGCTTTATATGTGTGCCCATCCTCCCATGAAGCTGATATGAGCCAACTTGAACCTTGAGTCCTGTACTGAATCTATGCCCTTGCAAAGGTCTAACAATACTCCCACTACCACCATGTGAGCCCTGGGAGTAAAAACACTTGAGGGATGGGAAATTCAAGGGGGGTTGTGGTCATTTCAAATAACAAACCTTGTGCTGTTTGCCCTGTAGAGGCTACAGCTTCGTTAGGTCATTTTAGGCCCTAGAAGAATTTTTATGTACTGCCTATAAGATCTGTTCAAATGTAGTATATCATTGGACTTACATGTGCTTGTGGGGACAGACAAAAGAAAGTCTATTTGTGTTTTTAGGTCTACAATTAGACTATAGGGAAAAAAGAACCCAAGGCATTAATTTTAATTGCATCCTCATTTTATAAGAGACTGCTTAGAGCTATGATACAGACTACTGCTACTATATTTATGTGCCATTCATGTGAATTTACATGTCACAAGTGGGCTTTTAACAGCAAGTGCACTATGTGCTAAATGCAAACACTGCTACCTAGAGTGAAGGATACCCACCTACACTGGGAACAAGTGTTCAGTAATGTTTCGGGGCAATATTTTATGACTATATGCTGAAAAGCATGTGTCAGCCCATGAGTGAAACTCACTTCAACTGGCTGAGTGTGTCACTTATTGCACAATTGTGGCTATCACTACTCTTGGGATTGCATAGCACCACATGGTGCCAGACAAGAGTATTGGATGGCTTTGAGTGACCAATGAATGTACTGACAATGAACCAACCATGCACAGGCGTACCAACAATAGATCAATGATGGATGGTAGGACAACAAACAGACAATTCAAAAAGTGTCTCATGAAGGCTATCAATTGATAGTGACCTAAACTGTTTGTACTTAATATTCAATTATGAAGTAAACAGTAGATACACAATGTGATAAACAACTATTGTGGGTTAAGGTATTTGTTCTATAATGGAACAATGAAGCAAATGTGCTGCATTGAAGAAAAAAACTGTGTAGGATTCTACACAGTTTTAGAATGTTTCTGCTAATGACAGAGTGAGATGCTTTGTAGGTTTCTACCTGTCGTGGTATGAAACCTCAGCAGGTGTGGTGGGTCCTATCTTGGATCTTGATCATCTTGTCACCTTCAAGGTATGAGATCTTCAAGTCTTGCTATTTGTAGGGCTTTTTTCATTATTTTAGCAACGTATCTGCTAAAAATTAAAGATATCTTTAGGTCTACTTTTGAGTACTACTGTAGGCAAGATTATTGGCCTAAGTCACAGGTCAACCTGGATGACTTTTGCACAATGCTGATGTTATCACAACTCAGCAAAAGAGCATAATAAATACCTGGCGAACACAAAGGAATCCATGAACCTTGAGCTTGCCAACAAAATGAAGAGGATTTTATCTGTCCACTCATAACTAGAGAGATAGCGGATGCACAACAACAAGCCCAAGACCTTACAAAAATGGCTGACAAGGAAGGCTATTCCACCTGGTCACTCAAAAACATACAAGTACTCTGTAAAGATGGCAAAATGATCATTCCAAAAAGCCTACAAGACCATGCGGTAGCTTGGTTTCATCACTACCTTCATCACCCTGGGACCAAGCATCTCAAAAACACTCTTTGTCTATCAATGTATTGGAAAGGTCTCAGAGCAAGTGTTTTATAGTAAATTGTGCTTAATCTATCTAGACAAAATAAGGATTATAGGCATAGACATAAGTCTTTCTTTTCCACGTAAGAAGATCAGCAGCATTTCATGCCACATATGGAAAAATCTGAGAACAACAGTCCAATCATATGTCAAAAAGTGTCACAGTTGCCAGGTGAACAAGTGCAGACTACACAAATTCAGGAAGCTGCCAAAAACTTGCAATCACTCACCCATTAGAGGCATTATGTATGGACCTCATAGGACCTTACACCATCAAGGGCAAGGACAAGACACAAATTGACTTTATGTGCATCACAACGACAGCCTCAACAACAAGATGGTTTGCAAGTGTTGAGTTGCAGATATCACAGAAACCTGCAGTTGATATCTCCATGGCTACAAAGGGTCAATGTGGGAAAGACACACATATCCAATCCAAGCAAACGTACTTTGACAATTTATCAGCCACAGTAGGCAGTGTAATGAACAGGATCTGGTTTAGCAGTTACCCTCATAGCCAATACATTGTCTATGATGGAAGTGAATTCAAACTTAACTTAGAAACTCTCTGCAATTCATAAGGTCTGAAGCATAAACCAGTGACAAGAGCACACAAGTAAATGAAATACTTGAGTGCATCAAACAGCCATGGGAGCTGAAATTGACATTGCCGACACAATCACTGAGAGTGCCATAGCTGACCTTCTCACCAATGCAGCATGGGCCATTTGCTCTACCTATCACATAATACTAACGACCTCACAATGTGCCACAATTTTTGGAAGAGACATGTTGTCTGACATCCAATTCCTCTGACTGGTTAAAAGTAGGGAAATATAGACAACCACAAACCTACAAAAACAATCAAAATTGATATTGTGTTACATAACTAGAAAATATGCACACAAAAGTGCACAAGTGGAAATTTTGCATACAAAATGGTGCGTGGTACGTTGATCAAATGTTGACTATGTCATAATCTACAACATTTGTGAACTTTTATATGCACAAGTGGTTGTACTGATTCATAAATAATTAAATTTTACAGTTTAGCTAATAACTGTGTACATACAAATCTGTTACAAAGAGACAATGTTCTCAATATATGTGCCACAGTATCATTTACCTTCTTAGTGTAGAAAATACTCTTTATAAAAACAAGTAAAAGCTTACCTGTTCAAAGGTCTAGCAAAAAATCATTAGAACTAGGGAGATGAAAATTTTTCACAAAGACAATTTTGCCTAGAGGACAAAGCTAACAACTAATATTTATTAGTTCATGAATTATTTCTTAATTTATTGATAAACTGACAGGTCAATTAATTACCTGAACTATCCCCAATTGCTTTGAACCTGTTTATATTGATTGATTGTTGTGTTTTCTTATCCGTGACATTAGTAATGGTGGCAAAGATCAGGCTCAATTGTTGAGTCATTGCAGCCTCTCTCCACTCTCCTATGGCTTTATTTGATTGTTGATTGTTGGATTTGTAATGGATATGTCCATAGCTCTCTGCCCAATTGCCCAAGCTGCTTATCTCTTTCAAGTTGATTGTTGCATGTTTGCAGCTGAATTCGGAAAGATGACACAAAAAAGATGAGATTTCATGCAAGTTCTGTATGAAAAATGAAAAAATACATCAAACTCACCTTTTTGACCTAAAAATATCCATGCTTCCTCATAACTTCAACAGAGGTGGAAGGAATGAGAGGCAAGAGTTGGAAGGGTCAAAAATGGCCCTGCTATTCTTCCCCCCATTGTCAGAATTCCATGATGTCGGAAATCCAAGTCCACATTCTCTCAGGAAGGAGAACTCAGTGGTTTTTCCTTCTCATGTGGTCTGAGCATAACATCATGAGCACATGTTTGTAAGGATTATGGTGCTCATCAGGAATCAAAAAAGAAGGAACATTTGTTGAGATATTGCAAATCCGGGTCATAGCAGGCTTGTTACCATGGTTGATCTGTATTTTTTGATGTACGTGATTTGTGATTACTTGAGCTACACACAAGATACTGGCATGCCCCAAAGATAAGTTAATAACTGGTACTGATCCATGTGTAGGGTACTGTATCCCACATATGGACCAGTACCAAATGAAATAAAAACATCATGTCTGTCTTCACATTTTCTATGAAGGCATTAATGATAATATTTATTAGGCGTAAACAATCCAATCAACTCCAGTGCACTTTTTTGTGGACAAATTATTAATAATGTAACATAATTGAAAATTACTAGCTTCATGCAATACAATCAAAATTGAATTATGTTACATAATGGGTAACTACCATAATTGACCTAAATGCTTAAATGCATAAAAACAAAAACCAAACATTGAATTTGGACACGATCTGGTCACAATTTAGCCGGGCCTTGCTTAAGGTCATGCTGTAATTGTTTTTTGACAAAATTTGGTCCAATAAGTTATATCATTCTCAACAACTGGAATTTGATATTATTACGTGGCCATGTTCGTGGGATCTCCAAAAAAATTTGGTTTTTTGGTCATGTAGAAGTCAAAAAACGATTTGGTCAAAAAAATGCCTGTCCGGACATGCGACTTTTTGACCTAATCAACTGTCTACTCCTATTTGACCAAATAACCATTTTTTAATGTCCCCCAAACAAGGCCACATGAATTCTCAAAATAATAAACAAAAGTCCTGTTGTTTAGAGTGATCTACATGATCGTGCCATAATTCTTTTCGACCAAACTTTAGACAAAAAAGTGCTTGATTTGGGAGTTTGGTTTGGATTTGGTTCGCATTTATTTGAACCAAATATCTGGTTTTTGGGACGTCTGGGTGGAAAAATGAATTATGGTAGGCACCCAATTTGAAAATATGCACAATAAAGTGCACAAGTGGAAAGTTTTACCCAAAAAGGTGCATGGTATGTGCAGAAATAGTGTTGATTATGTCCTAATCTACAACATTTGTGCACTTTTTTGTGCAAAAGTGGATGTAATAATTCCTACATATTTGAAGCTTACGGTTTAGTTTATAACTGTGTAAGTACAGTCTGGTACGAAGAGAGAAAGTTCTCAAAATATGTGCCACATTATCATTTACCTACTTAGTGTAGAAAATACTCTTTATAAATACAAGTAAAAAAATTTCTCTTCATAGGTCTAAAATAAAAAAAATACTAGGGAGACAGTTTTTTTTCACCAAGACAATTTTATCTACAGGACAATGCTAGTAACTAAATTAATTATTTAATTAATTAATTGCTGGATTAATTACTAAACTGAATCAATTAATTAATTGATTGATTAATTACTAAATTTAATTTAATCAAAAGGGTCAATGCAGGCAAGGGAATTGACATAAACGATGGCAGCGGCAGCAGCAACAGTGGCAGTAATGGCGGCGACAGCAGCAATGATGGCAATGGCATGGCGGCAATGGCAGCAACAGCGGCAGAAACACCAACAGCAACAGCGGCAGCAACAGCAGCAGTGCCGGTAGCAGTGACGGCAGCAATGCAGCAGTCACGGCGACGGCGGCAACAGCAGCAATGGTGCCAGCAACGGCGGCAATAGCAGAGATGGTGGCAGCAACGGCGGCAGTGATGGCAGAAAAGGCAGCAATGGTGGCGACCATGGTGACGGCAGCGACGATGGTGACATTGGTGATGGCAGCGACGACAGCTGCAATGGCAGCAACAGCAGCGATGGTGGCAGCAATGGCAGTGATGGCAGCAACTGTGGCAGCAATGGCGGCAGCAACGGCAGCAGCGATGGCAGAAACGGCAGCGATTGCGGAAACGGCAGCGATGGTGGCAACCGTGGTGACAGTGGCGACGATGGCAATGGCAGCGAGACGGCGGCGATGGCGGTAACAGCTGTAACGGCTGTGACGGCTGCAACGGCAGTGACGGCAGCGATGGCAGTGACGGACGCAACAGAGGCAACGGCAGCAACGTCTGGCAGCGACGGCAGCGATGGCTGGCAGCGACGGCAGCGACGGCTGGCAGCGACGGCAGCGACGGCTGGCAGCGACGGCTGGCAGCGACGGCAGCGATGGCAGCAACAGCTGGCAGCAACGGCAGCGACGGCAGCAACAGCTGGCAGCGACGGCAGCAACAGCTGGCAGCAACGGCAGCGATGGCTGGCAGCGACGGCAGCGACGGCTGACAGCGACGGCAGCGACGGCAGCGACGGCAGCAATGGCAGCGACGGCAGCGACGGCAGCGACGGCAGCAACGGCAGCGACGGCAGCGACGGCAGCGACGGCAATGACAGTGACGGCAGCGACGGCAGCGACGGCAGCGACGGCAGCGACAGCAGCGACGGCAGCAACGGCAGCAATGGCAGCGACGGCAGCGACGGCAGAAACGGCAGTGATGGCAGCGACGCCAGCGATGGCAGCAATGGCAGCGACAGCAGCAATGGCATCGATGGCAGCGACGGCAGCAACGGCAGTGATGGCAGCGATGGCAGCAATGGCAGTGACATCAGTGATGGCAGCAACCGCAGCAACGACAGCAACGGCAGCAACGGCATCAACAGCAGCAATGGCAGCAATGGCATCGACGGCAGCAATGGCAGCAATGGCACTGATGGCAGTGATGGCAGGAATGGCAGCAACAACGGAGATGCAGCAACAGCAGCAATGGATCAATGGCAGCAACAGCATCCATGGCATTGATGGCAGCGATGGCAGCAACGGCAGCAATGGCAGCAACAACAGAGATGCAGCGGTGGTGTCAACGTAGTGATGGCAGTGATGGCAATGGCAGCAATGACAGTGACGGCAGGGACAACAGAGATGCAGCGGTGGTGTCAAATGAAGTGATGGCAGTGATGGCAGTGACTCCAGCCATGGCAGGGCAGGGACAGCAGGGACGGCGGTGACTGCAGCAATGGCATCAATGGCAATGGTGGCACTGGCAGCAAAGTGGCAGGGATGATGAAGGAGACATCCACGGCAATGGTGGCAGCAATGGGCAACAGCAAAGGTGACAGCTACAGTGACAGCGGCAGTGACGCCGGCAGCAAAAGTGATGGCAGCAGTGATGGGAGCAACGGCGACTGGCGACAGTGGCAGGAAACAGCAACAAGCAACAGCAATGACAGCAAAGACATCAATGCAACAAAACTGCTTGCTAGCCCGTGATGGTCATAGGTTTGGATCATGTGCATAAAATTTTATTGTTTTGTATATTTCATGAGTAAAAATGGGACTGGCTTTAAGAATTCGGTAACTAACAACATCTTGGGAGTCACAACAATGTATGTAGCATGTTAGTAACCTTAATTTTTTTCCATTGCTTTGTGACTAGGACAAGAGAAAGAACTTAAAAAACTTAGAGAATTTTTGGACCTAGACAAGGCAATGTCAAATTTTCTAAAATAAATCACGGAATACCTCTAGATGAGGAAATAGTGTGATGTCATTGTCGACATCGTCGTCGACCTCTGATAAAGGTGTGAAGAGTCATGGTTCTGCCCATCATGCCTGATCTCATATGGAAGTGGCAGGCATTGGCATCCGCAGGCACCACGAGGCCTTCCCACCAAGTAGAGTATGGTATTGTATTGGTGTATTGTATTGTATGGTGCAAGATGACACCATGCTTGGCCCTGCCTTGCCCATGTAATGTACCTGCCAACTTGTCACAAGTACATGATAACCACATTAGAACATGTATACATATAGAAAAAAACAGTCATATCAGCACAGAAGGGCCCCCCAATTGGTTATGGACCCTATGATTTCACCTCCTGCCTGTCACCAATAGGGGTATGATTTCAGCTCTCCATGAAAGGGTGGAGTTGATGCTTTCATTGCAAGCTGAAATCACACCCCTCAAGATCTCCTATCCCACATGCCATCAAAATGCTCCAGCTCTTGCCCCAGAAGATAGAAAGAACAGTGTCATCCTTCCCCCTGATGGCGAGGCCTTCACTGCTACCACTGGTGATCTTTTTTGCCTCTCTGAAGCCTTCTCCACTGATGTTCAATTTGAGGCAGACAGCAGTATCATGGCATCAGCTCAGTCTCCTCCGCCACTACTTGATGCTGATAGCAGAGAGAAAAACAAGGGATCCAATGCCCTCCTATCCCTCCCCAACATTGTCTGCAAGGTGAAGGCATTATACATCAAAGAGAATCATGCTTTGAATGTACTGGTTGCCATGTCCAGGGGATTGAGGGATGATAAATAATAATGGAACTCCTCTGTTTGATGAGAGCGTTGAGCCTGACATAGGCCAAGGATTCCACATGACTGAAACAGGCGGTCGGGCCTGGAATCAAACCTGGGACCTACAAAAAGATTGTGCTGTGAGGTCAGGAGTTCAAGCCCTGGACCTACAAAACATTGTGAGCACAAGGAGCATGGAAAAAAGTTGTGGAATGTTCTTGCGACTTCCACATGAAACTTATACATTGGATGACAATCAACAGCCATATTGATGGACGACAGCCAGACTGACCAAAAACAGACGGCTGTCAGACCAATCAAAAAATGATGAATCATCTCTGAAAGATGTTATGTTCTGTGCAGAACACATTTTTTCATAACACATGATGTAACAAGCTTGTATAGACTTCTACACATCACCTCACCCTCCTGTAGGACACCTGTAGAAACTATATCTGATTCGGGTGCTACCCTCAGAACTACCAAAATTTACCTACAATATATCTAGAAAACATCTGATATAAAACATGTAAATGCTATTAGATTGAGCGGTCTAACAAAAATAAAATTACTAGGGAGATTAACATTATATGCTGAATTGTTTCTTTACAGATGACAGCTAGTGACAAATATAACTAGTTGAAAGCTTGTAACATATATTTCACTAAGATATTTTTTCTAGATGAAACTACCCTAAAAATCAGTAGGTTAGTCACACAAAATGTCCATGATCTTGCCAATATCTTACTATCTCACCAATGTTTGGCGAGGAACAAAGCAAGTAAAACAAGAAATAAAAAGATACTGGACATAGATAGTACCATATTTCTATCCATTGTATTATGCCCCCTTTTGTTCCCGCCAAATCATTTGCAGTGAGGAAGCTCTGTACCTTCTCACCCACTCACCACCCACCTTTATGTTGCC
>JALLPD010001947.1:0-11006 GCA_036940065.1 Cyclotella cf. meneghiniana | reverse complement strand
ATCATAATTGATGAAATTTCAAAGGTCAAAGCTTGGATGTTAGCCTATCTTGGTCAACAGCTTAAAGATGCCAGACAAAATTGTAGCAAACAATTTGGAGGTGTTGCAGTACATATGCTAGGAGACTTTGATCAACAGCCACCTATAGGAGGATCATCTTTACCACACTAGGCAGTAGAACTTTTATAACAAAAATATCAGCACAAACATAACATATTCTATACAAAGTAATCTAGCCAACAATCCATTGAAGTACATAGTACCTTGTGTCAAAGTGGAGTAATTTTTTTGAAATTGCTGGACATCTCAAATTATCCACCCAATACCATTGTACCAATGATCTAAAACACATGGTAAATCTCAAAAAGATGGACACAGGCAATTCTTTGACTCCATCAGATTTTGAATTGTACCAAGCATTGTCACAATCGGATTCCAACAACATGAATCATCTTTTATTTGGTCTATTATTGTTGCAGGAAATTATGAATGTGAAGAACTCAATGCATTCATTGCTCACTGCTGGGTGCACCATTTCAATACTCATATTGTTTGGTGGAAAACTAGAATTGAATAAATAAAATACAATAAATGGAGTGGTATGCCAAACACGGATGAACAAATATTTTATGCAGAAAAACAAATATGTTTCTATGAGGACTTTGTACCCGATTGCCCAGCATCTTTCACTCATAACATAAATCTCAATGCAAATCTTACCAATTGTATCCTTGTAAGAGAGCATTCTTTGGCATTTGAGACCATTGATGAAAAACATCTTCTTGATGACTTAATCAGGCTGACATCAATTGGAGACATTATTAAACTGCACACACACCCACCGCTATAAATCTTGAAATTTTTCCTGGCTTCCCTAACTCCACATATGGATTCAAAACCAAACAAAGAAATGAATGGAAATATGGATCCATTTCAAAATGATTGGAAAATGATCATTCCTATTGAAAATAAAGCAGTAAAATAACACAATGTATCTCTATCTACTTGTAGAACACCATTGTATTTCAAAGCATCAATGGTTCCAATGGGTGATCACTTTCCAATAGAACTTGGATTTTGCATAACTATTCCAAAAGCACAAGGACGCACCACATACAAACAAATTGCATCTCTTTCTGAACACACATACATCAATTCCTTGAATTTTGTTGTGAACAAGTTTATACTTTACTATCTTCCATAACAGGAAATAATGATCTCCAATTATTCCTCCAAACATCAAACAGAATCACACATCAATACATATCATGATTAAAAAAGGTCACTTATACAACATATAATTTTAAAGGATATTCAAATGAATCAAACAAAAACATTTCATGTTGGAATCCAACATTAGCAGCAAAAGCTGCAGGTTTCAAAACAGAGGCATGATTCTCTCTGTAAGTGCCCTCATTCAGTGTGTTTCCAACTGTATTGGTGGTGAACTTTATCTGTAGAGCTCAGGATTGGCATCAAAAGTTCCTAGTTCTAAACTCAGGAAAATATCTGTTCCTGTTCTTTTTCAACATATTCATGTATGATGACATCAAGCATCAAAACATTATGAGCCTTTTGAAATAAAGACAGGTAGTGTTTAATGTCTACTCAAGTTCTGTTAAACCAACAAGTGTTTTATAATCTCTTTAGTCCTACTTCTTAGTATCTGCCATGCTCCTGAAAATACAGGAAATCATACTTCTCTACCTCATCAACCATTCTAAATAAGTTAATCATGTCCAAGATGTAGTTATTCAATTTTCTTATCTAAGAAGATTTAGTTCCTTAACTTCTATAAAACCCGACATAGAAACTACACCATAAGTTTTTTTTGAAGTGCTCATTTTTACTTGGGTAATACAAAGAACACTAACTATGAAATATCATCTTAATTTCTCTATTAACTTTGTGAAGTTGGTACTTTACCAAAACTCTAAAGTGACACAGACATGCCTGTTCAGCCATGAACAGAAGCGGACTAGTAACATCAGGCATGGTACAAGCCATGGCGCTCCGCAGGATTATCAGACATCAACTTCTATCACAACATCTTTGCCAACAATGACACATCTTCATCTAGAGGGACTTGGTAACTCATTGAAGAATTCTTGACACTACTTGGCCTAGGTCAGAAATTGCTCTACAAGATTTTTTATTTGCTAATATACATTTTCCCTACTAGAAAACAGAGAATCACATCAACTGCAATCCCACCTTCCAATAATTATAGTCAACAACATGTATGACTTAACATTGTTCACTTTGCCAGTAGCTGACCTGTTTAGGCACCTATTCCCATGGATACATAGGGGTGAAAGAGCAAATGAAGGACAAACACTCATACCAAGGATGCATGAGACAGATAAAAAAATATCTGTCCTAACAGCACATTTGTGAATTAGAACCAGTTTAATATCCACATTGTACACTCAGTGTGACAATCAAAGTGCAGTTTCAACACTCCACTTTTGGACCATATGCATATCATTTGGCACCCAGTGTATGTCAACCGTATTCTTTAAAAATGAAAATAAACCATAAGTGAACATCTAACTAAGAGATCAATATCTACCAATTGGTGTTGCTTGACCTGCTAACAAACTATGGTCCAGTCAGCAGCTTCTAGTGGCATGTTTTGTTCCTAACAAATAACAATATGCAGTTCACTCAAAAAATCTACTATGCAGTGCATATCGCCTAAATGTAGTGTAGCGATCAAAAGATGGAAATGTTGTTTGGCATTCCACTCTTGCACACACACACACAAACCAAATGGAAATGTTGTTTGGCATTCCACTCTTGCACACACACACACAAAAACAAAAACAAGACATCAGGTAACACCAAATCGACCTTAATACTACCTCTTGAGAGTTATGGTCACATGGTTCATGATAGCAATGCTTAGTAAACAAAGGCAATTTACCCCGCACAAAAAACAAGCTGTATAGAAGTAATACTTGGACTATCACAGCATTTATATGATGAGACAATTAGGGTTTTGTACAGAAGTAAGTCATGCATCCTGACTTAGGAGAGTATTCAAATAATGGCAATGCCATCACAAATCTCCCTGGCCAAAAGAACATACACCTATCAAAACTGCATAAACATTCATGCAAGTACAACAAGTCACCAGCAACTTGCAATTTTTATCCTTACCCATAAGGTTTTTCTTCAAGTCTGGCTCATAATTGGATTGTTTCCCCACCAAGGTTTAACTTTTCCACAAGCCATTCTAATCCTCCAATCATGGGGGCAAGCGACATAGGCCAAGAATCTGCTTACAAATGTAAGCTATATGAGCTTCTAATTGGAATCTCCCAAAAGTCTTCTTCACTTTGCAACAAGCAAAGGAAGTACACAAATCATAAGATAATTGTTTCTGAGAAACAATATCTAAAAGAGAGAAACATCCCATACCTATCAAGGGGAGTCTCTCAGCAAAAAAATACTCAACTGATGGTTTTGTCTCAGAAACCTTTTGAAGGAAGATATTCTATTGGCAGTTACAGAAGGTAGCAGTCATGGAACTGCTCTCAAACTACCACCAATCTCTTCAGAGATCACAGGGTGTTACACTTTCATGGTTTTGCGAGGAAATCTGCATCATTTGTTTCAAACAGTAAAACCTAATATAACTCATAATTTATTTCCAACTTAAATCTTTTTGCAACAAGATTCAGCTGTCCCTACAAAATAGTTGTACAAAAATCTTAGGTCAGTACCATCGTGAACCATTTTTACATGAACCATGATGTGTTCGACCAAATTTTTTTCAGCTTCATTTTTTGGGGCCTTCTCTTTGATTTTTGGCCTCCTTTTGACCTTCTGGGTGCTTCTCCCATCCATAAACAATGTTTAGTTAATTGTTGTGTTTGACAGGTGAGCTGGATTTTTTGGTCTTTTTTGTCTGTGAAATCTCATGACCAATTTTCAATTTTTTGTTTCATTTTTGAGGCTTTCAAGCTGATTCTTTGCCTCTTTTGGATTTCTCCTACCAGACATATTGTTTTGGTTGATTGTTTGTGATGACATTTGAGCTGGCTTTTTTCATAGCTTTTGTGTGCTTGTGTGCTAGCTTTTTTGGTGCCATTTGATTCTAGGTGTCTCCACACAGGGACTGTTTTTGGAGCCGCCACCTTAATCCTCCAACACTAGCACCCAGGGAATGGGAGAAGCGGGTAAGGCACCATTTCTGATTACTGTCATAAATATACATGTGTTGATATAAGTAACTTACACACATATGTCATGTTGTTATATACATAATAGTCGTTTGCACAGTGAGTAACATAATGCATGGCAAAGTGACAATTTGATTATATTGTTTTATATAATTTTATGGGATGTGTGTGTTGTTTGCTAAATAGCGGTAATGATGTGCCATCAGGACATCATGGAAAGCCAATGCAACAGGTAAAATGTGTATTTGTATTCTCTATGTAATCAAATTTACATTTTAAACTCATTTACATAAGTAATCAGCTTGCTATTTTATATATGTCAACAGAACAGGGAACTGCCCACATCATGGTGAGTTTTTTGAAAACCTTGTTTCACATTAAATTGAGTAGAAATTCCATATGTAACTTGTTTACCTATGTAATCACAGGCGCCACACAGTCACATGGTTGTGACAGCTAAAAACCATGGGAAACCTATGCTGCCAGTATTATTTTATTCTTTTTATACTATATGCAATCCAATTAACATTTGGAATTCGTTTATACATGAAATTCATTTTTTTCTATTTATGGCATCAAGATACATGTGAGTAACATGTTGAGGATTCCATCTGCCAGTGTGTTTTTGAATTTAATTGAAAATTCATAAGCATTTTGTTGACATATGTAACCACAGACACTCTACCTGTCACACAGCTGTGCCTACTTATCACTATGGCACACCAATGCCTCAGGTACGACTCAGGCCATATTGTCTGTATGTAATCATGTTTACATTTAGATATTCTTTTATAGATGTAATCAAATTTTAAATGTATACGTCAACAGGTAAAACTCCGAGATATGGTGAGAATTTTCATCTTTGTTTTTCTCATTTTAATACATTTCAAAATTCATATGGAATTTTTTACATATGTCAACTTTAGCCCAGCAGAATTTGCAAACATGAGCAATCTGGACATCAAGGATATCAAGTGCCTCAGGTATGATTTTTTATCTTTATTCTATATGTGATAGTAGTTACATACAATTTTTTTACATATGCACTCCTTTTTTCATTTATCTTAACAGGTGGGTGTCAGCTATTTGCCAGATGAGAGCTTTTGAGTATTTTTCTTTGAAACATTGTATGAAATTTGTTTACAGATGTAACTGCAGACTCCCCACAGCGTCAATGCTGCAATGTATCAATACCATGAGTTGGGGGGGCACAGAAATGTTTTGTACATATTATTGATACTGAATTGAATTTACATTTTGTAGTTCAACATTGAAAAACACACATATATGCAATTTTTTTACAAATGTGACTGCAGGCATTAAACAAACATGATTATGTGCTGTCAGGATATCATGGAGGGACTATGCACAAGGTAATATGAGTCTTGTATTCTAAATGAATTTAAACTTACATTCAAAATTTTTTACACATGTAATCAAAATTCTGTTTAGTTTTTTGCGCATAACTATCTTTTGCTTGGTAATTAAAAGCATATTCATATATAACTTGTTGATATGTGTAATCACAGGATTCCCACCATCACATGTTGGTGTCAGCAAAACACCATGGAAAACCTATGACTACACTATGATTTTGTTCTTTATACTATATGCAATAAAAATGACATTTGAAATTAATGTAGATAAGTAATCTGTGTTTTTCTATTTGTGTCAACAGATGCATGTTGGTAACATGGTGAGGATTTCATCTGCCAGTGCCTTGTGAATATAGTTGAAAATTCATATGAATTTTGTTTCATCTGTAACAACAGGTCCTGAACAGTCACAGAACTGTGCCTCCTTATAACCATGGAATACAAATGCCTCAGGTCTGTGTAAAATCATATTTTCTGTATCTAGTCAAATTTACATTTGATGTTCATTTATACATGTAATTGTATTTTATATATGTGTGTGACAACAGGAGAAAGTAAGCTAAGTAGTGAGGATTATCATTTTCATATTGCTCTTTTTATGGAATTTATGACACATGAAAACGGATATGGAATGTGCTACATTTTTGGTGATGTTTGTGATGAGATGGACTTCATTTTAATGTTTGTATATGCATTCAGAAATCTTTGCATAATTCATTTGATTCATCATTTTTATCAAAGGCTATATGTTGGAAAGAATTGAGACATTGATGTATTTCTTTTTTAAAAGAAGATTCAATATTTCATCAGGAGTGATTTTGCATTTTTGGTTTATGGGGGTAATTTCTTAAATGGTGAAAATTAAATAGGAGGAAGTATCATTGACATCAATTATAACTTTAGCTAGTATAAATGTTGTGACCATTATTTATGACAAAAGACCAAACATGACCAAATATATTGTAAACTCCATAGTGCAATAGACTTTTTAGCAATAAAAAATGATAAAAATGCTATTCACTCTTTGACTATCAGTCCAACTAAATCACAGCCTTAGGGGGAGGGANACAGCCTTATGATACCTTAAAGGGGAAATAGTGTATATCTACTGTGGGGCAGTCATCCTCCCCCATTCGTTCTTCAATAGTACCATACATGATATTTTCACGATTGCTCTGACAGTATTGGTTATTTTGTATTTTCCCTCAATTTCATTATGTTGTGCTATGTTTCCTAAATATTATACAGGGGTATTGTACGTAGGCTTGACAACAACTTTCAAAATCATAAAAATTCCCTGAATTTCCATGTGGTCATCATAAAATATTTTATGATTTTGCCAAATCCGAAAATAATGCGCACTGGTGCAAAAGTGCACTCTTGAACTCGTGGTGAGAAAGATCAAGGAATATCATGAAAAAAATTATGATATTCTTTGATCTGCCTGCACGTAAAATATGGTAACCTCTGTATGTGCATCTAAATGCACAGTGCCATCATCTCCCTCCCCTTGTGTCACCAAAAGTACTCACCAACATCAACCTCAGCAACACAACCGCATCCAATGCTGCTCCCTCCTCCATCTTTCCTACCACCAACTCTGTGGCAACCCCATCTAATTATCAAGAAACTGATACTGTGCAACCCATGACTGCATACAGATTGATTGCACACCCATCGATTGCACACCCATCGATTACACACCTGTCAATTGTGCTGCCTACAATGGCATGCCAGACGATGGAGCAGCCTGGTACTGCCTATGATGGTGCTGTGTTTGATGGCACCACCTACGATGGCAATGCTCACCATGGCACTGCCTACCATGGCCCCACCTACCATGGCACTGCCTAAAATGGCACCGTCTACAATGGCACTGCCTACGACAGTGCCACGGCCAGTGGTGCAGCCTTCTATTGCACCTCCGAAGACAATGCCACCTATCCAGTTGCTCTTCCCCAGCTGCCCCCCCAGCCAACACTAATATAAAGGAACCCTTATAAAGAGAGGTACCTTTTAGGAAGCACACAAAATAATTGCTGGTGTGTATTTGTATGATCTTTTCTCCTTCCGTGTTTTCATAACTAAAAAAATGGCTCACGCATCTTTTTCTTCATTTTTGTCATGGACTGGTAAGTTCTTTTACTGCCCATTTCTTTTGACCATTTTTATAGTTTCCAAAACATGTGCTTTCACTTTGCATTTTGTCCTTTCTCATTTCTCAGGTTATTTGGAAATATTGGCATCGTGTCATGTCAGCTGCCCCCCAAATGACATGTTGTCACCGACACACCAACATTTTGGGAAAATTTCAGGAATGTCGGCCCGACATGTTGTCAAATTCTGTCATCCGGACCATGCCAGATGATATTACATGTCTTAGTCAGCCAACATGTTGGCTGTTTCTTTTGAACATAAAAAAATAGCATGCAGAATATTGCATCATATTGGCATACTGCGGTGCATGCAAGTCACAAAAAATGGTATAAGATGCATTAATATACGTTAAAGTACTGTTTTGAACTAAAAAATGACCATTAAACTCCAATGGAGTAATGACCCTAGCAGTCATGGATCTGGATGGATGGTCGTGTTACAACATATCAGCCAACATGTGACCCCTCCATGAATCCAGTCACAACATTGGGGACATGGTGATGCATGCTCAATTCCAGCCAACATTGTCAGCACCATGATGACATGTGAAGACATGTTGCCAACATTTCCAACTAAGTTTCTCAGTGATCTGTAAGGGGGGGGCAATGACACAACAAACCATTTCACAATATTTTTTACTTGTAGGTGAGATCTATGCTTGGGGGTTGGATCTCTGTTCTGGTTCTTTATGGTTTTTAGCATGGCACTTTTTTCCACATCCAGTTTTTGCTCTTGAAAAGAATGGTGTGATGTCTCACTCTTTGCCTAGCTGATTGTTGAGTTAATTGTTAAGTTGCTTTTTATTTATCATAACAATCAAAGTAAACATAAAAACAGACTATAATCTATTCGATTAAAAAAATATAAGAGCTTTGAGTCAAATTATTGTGTTGCTAGGTAGAGCTGTCTACCGCTGTTGCATACCATTGAAAAATGTGTAGAAAACATTTGTATCATACCATTACTAGGAGTATAGGTAGACCTTGTTCTAGTTTGTATTTTTTGAGGAAAAAGTGGCAAAAAAGAAAGGTTTGTATCTATAGATAATTTTTATGATGGGAAAATTAGACCTTTATCATGATAGCAATGTCTAAGTGTATAGTACACAATGGCATATATCATTACAGGTAATTCTTTCATAAAATCATTTTATGATACCGAGGCTGTGGGAATGATCTAATATAAGTAATGAGCTGAAGTTTTAATTGCATACAATTTGATTCTATTTAATTACTTTGCATGGTACTAGTATAATATAGGAATTCAAAATCTGAATAAACAACAAACTCAACAACCAACCAAACAAATAACTAATACTCATCCTCTTAATTCATTTTGTTTCTCCCTCTGACTCACTTTCATCACTTGAAATGATGTACCCAAAATGGAGAATATTGGGCTTATCAACCTTCAAGACCTACTTCTTGACAACAGTCAACTGGAAGGTCATGCTGCTCTGGTACTGCATGGATTTGTCAATCTGATCAGTTCCTTTTGTGAGGGCATTACCAAAGTGGTAAGGAACAGGACCCTCAACACACTCCTCATCAAGATTGACAACTTGAGGAGTTCCTTCAACAAAACAAGAAGAATTCAGAAATAGCTTGCAGATCAGTTGGATGATGAAGCGGCCAAAAGCCTGAAATAGGGCTGTATGGGTGCCGTAGTGTTTGCCCATGTGAGCCTTCATGTACAATTCTTTGTACATCCACCTTGGCACACCAACCAAGAGGCTGAATTGCATCCCGCCAGGCAAAACCTTTGCATGCAGGATGTATTCAGGAGGGCGCTGGATGCCATTTGGCAGCTTGATGTGCACCTTGGTCTCATTGTCTTCCATGATGCTCTACATTGTCATGGGAAGCCTCCAGTCAAAGCTGACATACTTGACACCGGAGACATTCATTTGTTGCATTTGCCCAAAATGTCCATCAATGGCATCTGCCTTGGGACCAGGCTTCTTGGGGGGCATGCTTTTCTTGCAAGAGGAGCAACCGGAGCCATGTCTTCTTCAAGGACGGCCTCCAAATCCTCCACTTCCTCCGCATTTATGTCTGTGTCAAAGTCACCGAGTGACTTGTCTTCATGCAATTCAGCAGCAAAGTCTTCATCTGCTTTGGAATGGTAGCCTTCTTCCTCCTCAGCAGCCTGAGAATGAGAGGCAGCAGCAAAAGGTGAGTGGATGCACAATGAAATAGTCCCTTGTTGAATTGGTTGACGTAATGGCCCATGTGCCATGCTGCCACTGATGCGTTGCAGTTCTTGATAAAAGTGGAGTCAGGACAGCCCATGTAGAACCGGTTGTGGATGGAGAGGATGTAGGCCTTGTTGGTCCTGTGTGGGTTGATATGCCTGGCTTCTATGTGCTTGTGGAAGTCTGCTTTGAGTTTTGTGTCCCACTTTGGACAGCGGGTAGACATGGTTGTTCTATGGGAGAGAAGAGAGATGATGGATGTGCTGCAAGAGAGGTGTGTGTACGTGCATGTGACTGATGACCAGCATTGTTTTGAGTTGCACTATCACTACATGCAACTGATGACCGTTGGTTTATTTTTAGTCCAGTTGCACAGATAGCTTATTTTGTGCATATAGCATTATAAATAGTGCTACTTGTGCAAAATAAGCTATCTGCACAAAATAAGCTATCTGCGCAAATGTACTATTCCTACATGGAAAAATAAGCTTATTTGCAAGGATAAGCTTATTTGCAAGGATAAGCTTATTTTGTGAGCTCGAAAATAAGCATATCCTTGAAAATAAGAAACCAATTGTCATCACACCATGGTTTGGGCCCCTATTAATTAGTACACTAAAAATAACCAATGTTCGTCATTTGCCCATCATTTAGTGATAGTGTGACTAAAAAACTCCCGTGCATAGTGAACAGCACTCATCTCTGCCAGCCACCAACCACCAGCCAACCACTCTGGCTGCCCTTGCTGCCGCCACCACTCCTGCACAGCCAACAAGTGCACCTCTAGCACTACCAATCTCTCCCCTGTCAACTTCTCTTCCATCTGTGCTGCCTTCTTTGTGCTCTCCCTTCTTGCCATCATGAATGACAAGCCACAAGCCAAACAACATCATGACCTCACTGCAGTTGAGGACTTTTACTGCCTTGGCAAGGAAGTCCAAAACCACAGTGGACAGAAGCTGTGTGCCAATGTGATGGAAGATTGATGCTTCCGTGAGTATTTTGGCACCAGTGTCCACACAGCCATCATTGCTTGGAATCTGCTCAATGAGCATGACAAGCTTGAGGAGGGCAGTGAGGTCTCCCACATGT
>JALLPD010001945.1:0-11011 GCA_036940065.1 Cyclotella cf. meneghiniana | reverse complement strand
TCAGTCAAAATACATGCAAATATGCAATATACATCTACAAATTTGATTTGCTTGGATACTCTATTATAGGAAGTCCAGCATTAAACATGATATTCATTATCACCAATCAGAACACTTGTCCATATCTACACTATAAACATAGGGACTAACCCCAGATCTGGAATAGTAGTATAAACTTTTTTGAAGACACTGAGAAGAAGGATTTTGGGATTCTATGGAGGACATAGATGGATTCAGACAAATAATCACAACATGGGGGAATCATCTACAGTATAAGCACATCACTGCCAAAATAACCCCACCGCATCACCGCATGTTGTCAGCTACAATGACAGCAAACACAAAACACATTTCAAATGCCTATGACAAAGTGCACAATTACCTTGTAAATGTTACACCTAACACAACAAAAAACCATGCTCATGAAAAGCAGTGAACCACTGTTTGCTGTTTGATTTTCCTTAAAATAACTAGAGCTACTGACAATTAGAATTGATTTATAGGATTCACCCTCCCATTTATGCTATGCCATGTCAAACAATAACCAGCATGGATTACTTGAAGACAGCAGTACCCCTATGAGTGCTGACAGAAAAATCATAGTTCCACAGGTATCACCTATGAAGTCACATGAGACCTGACAAGAGAAGAAGGAGAGGCTGGCTAGTTCATAAAAACTGAGGACTGACTGTTTGGGATGAAGTGATGACCGTGGAAAAACTAGGAACAAAGAGTTCTTCTTTCATAATGGTGCTATGATGAAATACCATGACAACCTTCTACTGCTAAACACTTGATTAAAAGGAACCATCAACAATGTTCCAAATGTGCAGAAGAATATCATGGGCTTTTAAGTCAATTGTGTGACAAATGCAGTGTTGCCCCTCTCCTGTGATGTTAGTGGCAGAAGATATTTTTAATTGCATCATGTGAGTGATGGATGATCTTTCTGCTCCCATGAGATGCTATGAACTTTTGGTTTGTCTTTGGAATGGTGACTTTCCCATAAATTATGATTGATCCATGTATCCATTTGTCTCATTTTGTGCTTTATATTCAGTAGTTGAAAGGTCATGAGGAGGAAAAGCATGATAAAGTTTGACATCAATGACAGTTTCAGGTGTCTGTTATTTCAATAGTGAACAGATGTGGAAAAGCAGCAACAATGCTGTTTTTGCCATCAGTAAATTCATTGAACAGATATCATGAACAGAAAAATTGCATCATCACATCCCTCTTTATCTGCATCAACATTAATTCCCTGTTGTTTTTCCACATTTACAAAAAAGTGTGATGTGTGTTGTTCTCTCTCAAAAAGTTATCTAAATGCCAATATTTTAATGCAAAATTAGTGTTGATATTACAGTTAATTTCATCTTTATTTTCAGCAAGTTCATGATTTATGTGCATATATGGCTTTGATGTTGCTAGTACACTGGCAATATCATATTTCATTTAATCTATAGTTTCTATGTTTTTGCCTTAATATTTTCTTATGTTTTCTGACAGGAATGACTTTTTTGCAGTATCCAGTAAATCTTTAAATTCAAAAAATGGTGCAAACAAAATTTTTTTGTCATTTGGATCTATGACATGTTTGACAGACAATCATTGATATTCTATGCAACTTTTGCCAAAAACATCAGAAGTTTTACATTGCATGGTCTTTTGACATAAATGAATCCCCTTGATAGCCAACAAAATTGGGAAAAATGCTGTTGGTAATTGTCTTGGGTGATAACTTGTTGTGAAGCATGTTCTAATAAAATTGGTGATGCTTTGATTGCAGGTTGTTGGTGTTCATACAAAAGTCTGATGATACTTTCTACATATCATTATCTGCAAATCTTATATTGATAGCTTTTCAAGGCCAATTCTACTGCAACATGCTGACAATATCATTTGTTGGAATTTTGTTATGTTTAATGCTCTCAACAAAAATGTGCAATGACTACAGTAGGTATTTTGTCATCCAAAACAAATAAGACAAGTTCACAATGTAAATGGTAATAAATATGTTCAGTTGTTTGTATTGTTCTTGAGTGAAAAAGCTCTTAAAGCTTTCTAAGGTGCAAAATGTTCAATTGACTGTTTTCATTTACTTAGAATAAAATTTTTCCATTCATATATTCTTTTCTTAAATTAAGAACCTTCTTTTGTCACATATAACATAACAGACATGTTTAAGTGAAATAGATCAACCTTTTTGTTTGATACAAACTTGTCATAATCATTATTGTCTTATTCTTTCATTCCACAATGTGCACACCCCAATAATCTAGCATCCACCAAATCATGAGTAAAGTATTGTGATGTTTTACATGGTAAACCGCAATGTATTGCTCAAAAAATGTATACCACATTTTTCTGTTGTTTGGGTTTTCCTTTTTCTTTTTGCGAGCTTTTCCATTAAAAAGTTGGCTTTTGTAAGATGTCCTCTTGTTTTTGTAGATATGATTTCTGATCACAGACCAGTAAATCATGCATGCTTTCCATGAGCCATTGAAGGTACCATTATATCACTCATTGATACTTTCTGGACTAGGAACCAGTTCATTTAGCTACTGGAATTGCCTTTGTCATAAAGTAAATTTTCATTGTATCAAAGTTCGCTCATCGCTATTTCTTTACTTATCATTATTCTTGTCTAGTGACATTTTTGAATTTAGCCTCGTGTTAACCATCAAGATAATAATTTCTTTTTTAGAATAAATTTAATTTTGTTATCTTTTTAATATTTTTTTACTTTGTATTTTGTTCTTCTCTGTTTTGCATGTGATGCATTTGTTGCTTAGTAATCAATCTTTCTCATAAACTTTCCACCATGATCATCCTGATTAATTTCGGATGTTCTTTCAGTATCTGAGTACTGCATTTCATGTTTAATCAAGTAATACAGGCATTATTGGAACCCAATGCTGATGTTCTTTGATGTGTGTAATTTGGTTATCATTTGTAAATGAATACAAATGCAAAATTGATTATCAAAACATGAGCAGTCACAGACAGATCTCTGGACTTAAAATTGTCTCTCTGGGCCTCTCTTTCGCTTTCCTTCTTGACATCCAGATTCTATTCTTATTCATTAGTTGAATCTCAAAGATCTTGAAAATGACTCAGACAGACAGCTGGTGACATCTGATATACAACAATTACTACTACAGAAAGTACTCACTCATCCAAAAAATTCTTCAATCCCATTTTGAATCTATGTGAAGGTCATGTTATATAGTTGATTTTATATGATCATCAACTTAAGTTAAACAAATTAACAAATCTAGCCATGGGAATGTGATAATGATGAATTATACATCATGTAAACAGACATTGATCCCCCATGCCTGATTTCCTTTTTCACTTTACAATGAAAATCAAGAAGAGATTCATGGTCTCCAAACCATTAGGAAAGGATATTGATTCAGATGGGTTTGAGGTCTGTTTTGATGAAGAACCAAAGAAGATTTTGAATGTCACTGGGCAAATATCTTTATAGTGACAGGGCTTTGAAATAGAACTGCCTTAATGCCAATTTTTAACCCATTACATACATTGCATTATTCATTTGTGTGACCCATATGATGTCCTTCTGGATTAGGATGTATCTCACTGAAAAAAATGACAATGGATATTGGAAGTTTAACACTGTTGCCATGTCCTAGAGTAGGGCCATTGACTGTCCTTGTATACTTTCAAGAAAGGCTGCACCTAGCAATGTTAGAGGGGCATTTGGCTGTCTGACTCTAATGCATCTCCAACATGGCAAAAGTCATCAACATATGTGATGTATGACATGGATCTCATTTGTAACAGTTACAAAGGACAGAGTCACTGTTTGTTTGACAAGACCATGATCCTTTTGTGTCAGGATGGAAGCAGCAGAAGATAATTTTGATATGTCGGTATTTTTGGAAGAACTGGGAAGTTGAATTTCTTTGTCTTAAGCTTACATAAAAACTGTGTAAAGTCCAGATACATTTGTCCACCTGACATGATTAGCAATTGATCAATAGCCCAATTCTGGATCAAATGAGGATATATAAGCTAGTGCTTTTTAAGAGTTAAACAATTATATTATATGTTGAAAATGCATTAATGTATCACAATGTGGCTTTTGGTGTCAAACTAGTGTGTGGTACTACTTGAGATGAAATGTCAAGTTCTCAGTCAGTTACACTGAATCAACATATTGTGACAACATTATATATTGACTTTCACTTGCATCACAATCATGCAATACAACCCAGATTTGCCCAGATATATATCAGTCTTTGAGGGGTAATAATGACAGTAAAAGTTCTTGTAAGGGATTACACCTACCATGGTAGGCATTTTCCCCACAGGCATTCTGTGCCTGAATGCCAATGTTTGCTACCTATCAAATGTAAGCCAAAGACTATCATTGCTCAAATGCTCAAAATGGACATGCACCAAACCACCATCTTGTATCTCTCATGTCACTGTCTAGTAGCTGTAGAGTATGTAATACAACAACCCACTCTTGCAAGAGTAGGGGAGAAAATTTGCGAGTGCATCAGCCATATTAGTCCATTCATTTTCCTTCAGCACTCTGATGATACTGGCAGCCACACTCTCTCAAAGAAAGAAGGGGTTGATCGGATTATGTTTTTCAGAAGGGTAGTTAAGGCCTCACCACTCTCTTATTGTCACAGTAAAGGTTTACATCAAGGATAATTGTCGCCCTGAGAATTTTTCAATTTGATGCTTATCTCTGCAATTAGGTTTAAATCATATCTGACCTTTAAATACTAGACTCAACTCTGCTCTCTATTTTACTTAAAGATTTGACTCGTAGCTTGCCCAAATGGTTCAGGCAACTATGTCCCAAAAAACTTGGTCCAGTCAGAACTGGAATCAGCCTGAAAGGCAGATGCATTAGACTTAAGGATGCTAGTGTTGAAAACAATCCACTTTGTTGGGTATTTTCACAAGTAGTGGACAATTAAATACAAGGCCTGAATTTGTTCCTTGTGAAGCCTTGTCTGATAGGTGAACATGATGATCACCTCTATGGATGTGGACACTCTTAACTCCTCTGCCACACACCAAATTTCAATTATTTGTTGATATACCTGCAGCTAAGGATTGTTGGTGTCAAGTTCTTGTACTGTGTCCAATTTGAGCTTGTAGTTTGGGTGGACTGGGTCATGAATCCTGTTGCCCATCTTCAACATGTTCCCATCCTCCATAACAGGTCCTTAACAGTGCCTATTGTGTCCTTAATACATTCAGTGGATTGAATGATCCAACATGTATGGTCATTTGTTGATTTATACTTCTTGAGAATTACATTAAGGTAAGCATCATGTGCCCTGAATCATTTTTAAGTTCATACTCATTAGTAATAGTCTCAACTTTCTTTCCATGATCATGAATCACATCCATGCAATCATCAAAAAATACCAACAAAAATTCATCCAAGATATGCAATACTCCCAAAGTTCTTCAGCCCATTAACTTATGAGTTAACCTGAGTTGGAACCCATCCCATCTTTCTCCAGCTCTCAGCAAATATGGATCACCATGATGCAGCATGTCATTTTAAGATGTAAAGAGCTTGAGCAGTGATCATTGCCCTCCACATGTGCTCACACCACATTGTATCCCTGCAGCAAACCAGATCTTCTCATGGTATAATACTTTAAGGTAGCATGTATGATATTACATGATATGATAGTGCTCAATCAAGAGCTCTATTGACTAGAGAATAGAAAGTGGTTCACCTTTTTTGCAACTGGAATTTTACACAAAACGTGTTTATATAGTGAAGTCCATTTTGAAAGATAATATCTTAAAACACTATCATGTCAGGTTCTTTAGTAAATCAAATGTCTCCTGGATTCTTGTTTGTTGGCCAAATGTCACCTTTACCTTCCCCCAACTCCTTCTTAATTGCAAGTTCCAAAAAATTGCCATTAATCCAATTCAGCTGCAGGGCTTTCTCTATGATCTTTGGGAACTTTAACCAATGATGTCAGCAGTCCTAAAATATTTTGATTCATTTCATTTTGCTATTGGAGCAGATGAAGTCATCATCCATTGAAGTATGTCCATTCATTCTGTAGTAAAAAAATCTTTCAAAAATGCAAAAAATTAATGCCTTTCTGGAGTCAACTTGGAAGTAAAGGTTCTCAGCCATTAAATATGCAAAATGTGCATCAGGGGGGTCATCATCCAACTCAACCTTGCATTGCTTGATGTTCAGGAGAGGGTTGTTGTGCCCCTGGTCAATCAGCTTCTCAATGATCTCAGTCAACATTTGTATCACCATAGCCTTGTGATCAACTATATTTGTGCCAATGAATTTGTTGAATGCATCCAAATCAAAGACATCTTCCTCTGGTTGATCCTTGGGATTGACATAGTCATTGACTGATGACTAAATCCACTAAATCTTCTATATTCAGTACTAAAATATAACCTTACCAAGTGAAGCAATTATTGGCAGAGAGTGTTGTTCATCATTCCCTTGCTGGCCCATTCACAGAATAGTGGACCACAGGCAACATCAAACTGATCCCAGTCAATCCAATCAAATTTAATGATCACAGACCTGTTGACAAGCACTGATATAGACAGTTCAGGTATTGTACCCAGCAAAATCAAATGTCATTTATGATGAAGACAGTTCTATTTGCTTGATATATCCATACAATTTAACTATGTTCACAAACTGCACAGCATGAAGTAGTGACACAACTTCACAAGCTCTTCATTTCACGGGGAGAATATCCCGAGCAGTGTAATAGTCCTATTTTCCCCAATCTAATATCCTGATCAGTTTGCTGACACTACTGGTTCCAATCTCTAGTGATATCTTCAGGCTTCCAATGTCGTCTATATTTTTAAATTCAAAATACTAGAAAAAATATTCAACTCTAATCATTCATTAATTGCCAAAGTTAATTGAACCAACTTAATTAGAGTATCCTAGTCCAAAGAAAGGTCATCTTGATTGTGCGACAAATGTATTTGTACTATTACAGGTTCATACTATTGCTCAATGAGAGTTTCATGTGGAAGTATACAAAGAAACACATATACCTCATGTGTACACCAAAATTAATTTTCACACTGGCACCAATCATACAAGATCAATCTCCTTCTCCATACAACACTCAATATTATAAAGTGAACATACCATAATAAGCATGTCATATGGTAGGCTGCATAATTTTTTTATCCTCTCTCTCATGTTTTCACGATCTTAGCACATAATTTTCCCAATGCAAGTATTATTTTTTGCAAGCCACACTGATTCTCTATTTGCGAGGGTATATAATTGAGGCCCATTATGTACTATGTTTTACCACTTCTATTTACTTAATATTCACGGTGAAAACTTCCTCTTATTGCAACAGAAAAGTACACATAGCTTCAGATTATATCCAAATGACTGTGAGTGCCCAAAAGATATTACAAAGAAGAATTGCATAAAAGAATTCATACTTGATTCAAATGTGATACAGGATCTTACATACCTTTTTTATCTCAACATAAAGACATAATAGAATGGTGTAGAATTCTACATGGCATCATTATAATATATGCATCATGTATGCTTTGTGCTGCAGAATGCAACACCATTTCCAACATGGTGTAACATTCAGAATTTTAGTTTTATTTGACCCGTTTTTCCTCTTAAACACATATACTTACATATTTCATACATAATTCTTTTCTGTGTCAAAATAGCTTTGCCCATCTACAAAACTGCAAATATTATTAATGCATGATGGTAGGCTAAAAGGATAATCCCAGAGTCCAACATCATGTTTAAACCTTCTATGCAATTGATTGCTAATTCATTGGGAATGACTGGATTTTTAGAAACATTTCATGCAGTTGGATGCTAATTTACCGAGCCTGATTGTAATTGGATGACTTGTGAATAAGTATTCTGTAGCAAAAAGGGGTACAAGTATTGCACAAGGTGACTTGGCACCTTGCACTGCACAAGAAGCATTAGATGCCTTTGCTAGTCCCATGGTCTGACTTCTTTTTGAAATTTTAACCACATTTAAATGTGAATCCCCTGGGCCTGAAATTATCTGGAGGGTTGGAGAAGTTTGGAAATGAGAAACATGAATCAAGGACACATTCCTTGGGTTGAACTGCTACATGTCTCACTGACACATTTTGATTGAACGTGTCCAAGACAATTGGGTTTCCAGTGAAAAGTTCATCAATCAATATAATAATGGTATTGCAGTTATGGTAGTTATGCTTGGACTACACCCTTTTGATTGGATACACATTTTTATGCATTATTTGCTGTTGTATGGGGGTGATGTCCTAAGTGAAAATATTGATGTATACTGTCACCATAGTAATCACTTCATCCTCCCTGAAACATTTATGATACAATGATTGTTCAGCGGGGTAGAGTGTTGTGTTGGAACTCAAAACAAGAGCACTCTACATGGTTATCCAGTTCTCCTTCAACAATCACATCTTGGCTCCCAACAAATCCTCTTATAATCATGTACTTTACTCCTATTTTCTGCTTCTGCTAATGGCAATTGCATTCGAGTAAGCTGACAATAGGATCTGATGGGGGCTTTGATGCCAGGCTCTGAATGGGAGCTGATTAAGACATCATTTGATCATGACTTCACTGGTTGTTTGTGAAGTGGTTCCAGCCAATCAATCCTTGTGACGGACATGTCCACTGGCTCTGTGGATGTCAATGCCATTGCTGCAACAAACGTTGAGATCAACCATAGTGAGGATCACCACACACAAGCCACATTGTTGATTGTTCTGACAATAAATCATGAGGTTTTTGTGGTGGGTAGCAAAGCAGCACTCCTGTGCGGAATGTGATTGCTCTCCACAGAAACAGCTTGCTCTTACTGTAGGAGTGAGGCTCCCAGTGTTCACTGAAAACCGAAGAGCTATCAATTCTTAGGTCATGACTAGGCTAATTGGGCTTAATTTTACTCTCGATGAAATTTCACTGTAAGCCTACCTCAAAAATATGTTCGGCCCAAGCCTGAGCCATATGGTGGTCGGGAGGAGATGTGCTATCTAATTGTCAGACTGGGCTTCGTAGGAATTAACAGTCTCTAGAATGGATTATTCCATCTCCCCACCAGGGCGTTCTTGCTTTTGCTCTTACTCCAGCAAAAAGAATGGCATGCGCTTGTAAACCAATTGGCTCTGTTGGGACTCTAACCTTAGATAAAGCTTCATCCATCATATCTTCTTTTTCCTCATCCTGCAAATCTTCGAACGTCATACCTGATATTGGCTCGTACAAAGTATCACGAATGAGAGGGCATCCTATACTAGCAAGTTGGGCTCTGACTTGGTGCTTTCTCCCCGTGACTAATCTCACTGTTGATTGGTAGTGTTGCTTGTCTCCAGGGTCATAAGTGTGTCCATCATGTCTGTTGATTGTAATTGGTTCACATTTTACAACTTCAAGCACACATCGTATCCAAGCCTGCAAAGATGTACGTTCAGCGACACCATCGCTCATGATTAAAAATCAGTGAAGACATGAACATCAAATGGGGGCACAACAGTCGAACTCGCCTTAGCTTTCTTCCTAGATTCCGGAACCACGTGACTTACAAACTGACAAGGAGTACCGCCCCTTTGCCCCCGTGCATTCAATGCGCCCCACATCCAGTGCACGTGCATTCCGAGAGGCACTGGGTTGGTCGTTACTGCAAGGTAAACCTTTTTAATTTTTCGTTCTCTCTTTTGTTTAAGTGATGTTGCGGCGAAATGAACCATCGTTGGAGCACGGAAATAGGTATTAGATGGGTCATTAGTCTGAAGAGGGTCAACATATAGAGCTCGAAACATTCAAAATGTCAAACTAACCTGTAATTCACTAAACACACGCTGGCCATTTCCATCCTTGCTCAGAACCAAACAGCCTCCAACACACGAATCAACTCTATGACAGATCAATGGTCGCACCACGTCCTCTCCCGATATGGTCTTAAATGGGCCCATGAGCAAGTTCACACAACCAGGACAACATTCCTCATAATTGCTCGGTTCCGGTTGCGTCGGCAACATGGGAGGTTTGTCAACCACGATAAAAGTTGTATCTTCATACAATAATCGATTAGGGTCAGCAAAGTCATAACAGGATGGAAAACGTCGCGGGTGGGGGTAGACTCTAATATCAGTCCCCGGTTCGATTGACGACGGCGTCAATATTCTTCTGTAGCGCAACGACATTTGCCTTTCAACATATTCGTCTAATGTCATGTCATCTTTTGATTCGCCGCTGCCCAATCCATAGTCTCCCGCCCCCCATCCGGATGGGAAGTCACCGTACTGAATCGCAGCCGAGCCGCTTCCATCAAAATACTGGTCAATGACATCATCGTCTGTGAGCGTATCCATTCTGGCCCAGACAGCTCCGATTTCAATCAACTTTGTTGCCTCGTCGCGAGAGACGTTGGCCAAGATCGAGACGGCCTCGTTCAAGATACGAACATTCGGTGGCACTACGGCGTTGATGCATTTCATCCATTGTGGCTTCTGTGATCTGCCGTCGTCTTCTACAATATGCTTATTTCGTTCGTCATCGAGATTTCTTTCACCGGAAGAAACGATATTGGATTCAGATTGAATGTGTAGTATTGATGCAGACGGTCGGTTGGAGGAGCAAATAGGATATGTAAATGCAGCCGTGACGCTCATAATTGTGTGAAGAACAAGATAGCCTATTGGTTTAGAGATTCGCGATGTCATTGATGGCTTGTTTATTCTTCAACTCGAAAAACAAACTTTATTAGACAATTGATGGTGAGCAAAACGCGAGACAAGAAGAGGGATATGAAGAGATTATGTGTAATATATGATGGGCGACGATGATGGCATATAATTCTCACATCGTCAAAAGGAGTCAAATTCTAAGGCTGTGAGTTTGTAGGACGATTTTCAAATGTCAAATTGTTTCGACGATCGCTAAAAAAAAATATTGGCAGATTTGCACAAAAATAGTTGAGTTTTTTCTTACAAATCG
>JALLPD010001944.1:0-11009 GCA_036940065.1 Cyclotella cf. meneghiniana | reverse complement strand
AAAGTTCCAAGCTCTGAAAAACGAAGAACAGACATTCTTCGGATGAGAAATATACGCTTCTTCTTAGGAGGCCGGGAGCTTGACCAGACAGACCAAAACTTGGAGTTTGCGGACTGTGTTGCAATCACTTTCGAATGGCAGAAGAAAGATAAACGAATGGATACAGTAACACAAATGGCGTCAGGTGATGGAGTACTTTGCCAAGTTTGGCAGTGGGCTGCAATAGTAAAAAGAATCCAAAATTACTCTGGAACAACCAATGACACAGCCGTTTCTGTGTTCTGGAGAAACGGTAGATTAGAAAATGTCACGTTGAAAATGTTGGTGAACTCATTGGAAGCTGGAGTCGCAGCAATTGGGTGGGACAAACTTGGCATCAAAAAAGGCGAAATAGGAACGCATTCGATTGGATCGGGTGCAGCAATGGCTATGTATTTGGGCAAATGCCCAGTATACACAATTATGATGATTGGGCAGTGGTCGAGCGATGCCTTCCTCCGTTATATACGAAAGCAAGTGGAGCAATTCAGTCACAATGTTTCCCGACGAATGCTACGCTACCAATACCATCGGCACATCCAAGAAAGGGAACCACGGGTTTCCCATCTTGACCCACGGCAGCGAAATCATCCGAACAATTCCAAGACAAGGAGAAATGTTGCTGGTGATATGACTCGACAAGCCCGGCTGCCTGCCTTTTCTCTTTTCAGCTAGTCTCAGAACCGCAAACCGATTGCTGGAGCTGGAGGATGGTGGAGCATCTGTTTGCCAAAGGATCTGGGCAAGGGGCATGAAAGCATATTTAGTACTATGTTTTCCAATGCCAATGCCAAAAGAGTGTAATAAAATCTGTGATATATTTTATTCCTGTAACTATCACAAGGAAAGGAGGGAGCATGGACGAAGCAAGGCCTCTGGTTTCAGAGCCCTCTGATTGAGAATCTAGAGAATCTCTCTGAAATATCCCAGGTACTATACCATGGATACCATACACCATAATTCTGTATGTGCCCATCACTTTGCGAATCATGAAAACATTCCGCACATACAATTATCAGAAATCATCAATATTAGTTTTTAATTGATTTCATTATAGGCATAATGTTTCTGCGGCAAAATGCCAACAATCGACGAAGAAACCCCTCTCAAAAACGGCACCTATGCCATCGTCGACAACGACGACGACGATGACGACTCACGCGATTACGCCCCTCTGGGGCAGCGAATCCAGGACACAATCAAAATGTACTGGACTCTCGGTTTCGTCGCATTTGGGGGGAACGCTGCCCACATCGCCATCTTCCAGGATCATCTGGTTCGCGTGCATGGATGGATTGCTGAAGATCAATATCTCGAATTGTTTGCGCTTTGTCAGGGTCTGCCTGGTCCAACGTCGACATTACTGCTCATTGGTACTGCCGCTACACACGGAGGAATGCTTGGCGGAAGCATTGCATTTTTGATGTGGACTCTACCTGGGTTTGTCGTTTGCACTATTGCCAGCCTTTATCTCTACGATGTTATTGATCCTTCTCATCCTCCTATGTAAGTTCACCAGGGATGCGGAATGTAGCGTGAAGAAGGTTCCCTTCGATTGACTAAATCTCGTTTGTCATCGTCACAGCTGGTTAGTCGGTGCAGCACCCGCTGCTGTGGCATTAATATTCAAGGCGTTTTTCGGCTTTGGAAAGACATTGGATGATCTTGGAGTGGCCATCGTCATGGTCTCGCTTTGTGTGTCAGTATTGATCAACAATGATGAACACATTCCGGCTAACTCCAGTCAGCTAGTGTACCCCATGCTTCTCATTGGTGGAGGATCTCTCACCTTATTTGATTGTTACTCTTCTCGTCCCATTGGGACGTATGAACGATCATCTAGTGATGAATCTGTTGAGAAAACGAGAGCGGATAGAAAGTTGGCGTACAAAATTGGAATGGACATCTACCATGGAATATTTATGTTCCTCCTCTGGATCGGTATTTTGGTCGGGAGCATTGTTCTCGTACAACATGGTTTTACTAATGTGTACCTCGAGATCTTTGAACTTTGCTTCCGCGTCGGTAGCTTGGTATTTGGAGGAGGTGTTGTCATCGTTCCCATGTTGCAGAACGAGGTAGTGCCTAAGTGGATGAACGAGGATCAATTTTTTCAGGGCCTTGCATTGGCTCAATCACTACCTGGGCCATTCTTCAACTTCGCTGGATTTTTGGGTGGAGCTTACGCCGGCTTTTGGGGAGCAGTAGTGGCCAGTATTGGCTTGATGGGACCTGGCTTTATCCTAATCTTTGCTATGTTGCCATTCTGGATAAATATTCGTCGTCACGCCTGGTTTAAAGCGATCATAAAGGGGCTCAATGCATCAGCGATTGGCCTGATTGGTGGATCGTGTGTCTTTTTGTATGCTAAGTCGGTCAAGGATGCAGCTGATGCCATTGTTTTTGTTATTTGTGGAGCATTGACATCATTTTACTCACTCGGTGCACCTCAGACCATTGCCACTGGATCTCTCCTTGGTGCTGTGTTTGCATGCTTCAGTCTTGGGCAAGTGCCTTACAATTAATTGGCAGGAATACGCCCGTTCCGTCTTTGTACAAAAAATGATCTTTTCCTCTTTAAAATGTTGGTGCAGAAATGGAATTTAGCATGTCTTGATTCCAATGTCAACAACATAAATATAGTAATGCTCATGAATGTTTTTACGTGTTTTACTTTCCGAGGATATTACGCATTAGAGACAAGGCCAACATCAAACAAAGTGACTGCCTTCGAGCATTCGTTGTACCCTACTTGGGAGTCAGCCATCAATGATAAGAATCTTCTGGTGTCGTTCTCAGAAAGCGCGTGATGAAGCATGTGGCCATCGTTGGCAACAATGCCGGACAGAGAAAGAGCCTTCTTGTGCCAATATGCCGGTGCAGCGCGAGAGGTAGTCAACAATTTGTTTGTGGCCTCGCTAGCAGTACTTCGGGAGTTAGACTCGTCAAACGTACTGAGCAAAGAGAGGAGCATGTCCGGAGCAGAACTTCCAAATTGATCAAGGGTGTCATAGATCATTTGTTCCATCCACATGGCAGTCTTATTCAAAACCTCATGGAGCATAAATATGGCAACAGGTATAAATTTTGACCTGATCTCTTCCATTTCTTCCGATCTAGCCTCCGCCTCTTCTGACTTGTCTTCTTCTTGATTGGATCGATACGAGGTTTGATCTACGAGCCACCCTCCCCCAATGGTGAGGACTCCAATCAAAGCTTCTGATACCTTGGTAGAATACTCTATTACAATCTTGCAAAGACCAACCTTCTTTTGTCGGAAGGCGTTCCTTTCCAGTTTATGGGCAATTTCAGTTTCATAAGGAGTTGAGCCTCTTACTGACTTGCTTTCGGACTGGTGACACGGAGATGTCCTCGACATAACATCGTTGAAATGCACGTAATGCGTGTGCGCTTGGAGAAAACGATTGATGGAAAGGAACTCTGCCTGAAGATTTTGAACCAACTGCACTGTGATAGAACCAGCAATATCGTCATTGTTCTCCTTCGTTTGCATCCCTGCAGTCTCCAGAATGTCCCTCGGCAAAATCTGTTCGATGAAGAATTTGGCGGAAACCATAAAATTTTTGCTGTATTGATCGTTGTTCCCCGAAGTGAGGAGAAACCTACGAAGTAAGATGTTGGCACATACAAGGGCGTCTGCGCGATGTTCCGGGTAATAACATAACCAAAGGATAGATCTCATCATTCTCGCATCACTCGCGGGGATTCCAGCAGGAGGTAGATCTTCACCTGCTTCACGCTTCCATTCCTCCTCGTCGCATTGGATCATTTCACGGACCACATTTCTAAGGACATAACGATCAAAGCCGGCTGGAAAGAGTTCGCGAGCTTGCCTTAGCATCATTTGACGTTCTCGATCACTATGAACGTGAACAAGGAAATCCGAGAATTTGGCGAGGATATTCTCATTACTCAACAAAGATGTGTAGAGTGGAACATATGCCCAACGTTCTCTCCTCGAGGAGAGTTGAGCGGTATACTTGAGAAGCAACGCTTCACACAATGAAACCGAGCCATCGGGAGCAACACTATCAGGCACCGCCAACTGCAATGAAAACTCGGGAAGCACTGTGTCTACATACAGGACCAAATGCACTACAAAGCGCAAGAAAGAAGCTTGATCCTCGTCATCCCATTCCAATGCAAGAGCCGAACATTCTTCAATATAGTTCTTCAACGCTTCCCGACCGACCAAAAACGAACGCATCCCACTTCGATACGGATCACCGCTCCCCTCGCGAACATTCTCCACGGAAGAACCTTCCAACCTTTGAAGAGCCCCATCCAAATCTCCATCGAACCCGATGGGCGACCCATCGTCTTCTCCCCTCTCCATTCCAGGATAGGGAAAACTCCCCTCGCCACATGCCTCCACCCTGGCATCATTGTGACACCTCAAAACGTCTTCCTCGATGATTCCTCTTTCCGCGGAAAGAATGGCATGAACTGCATCCTCCCAAGTGGAAAAGACGGGATTGCTCAATGCACAGTCGACATTGTCCGAGAGCAAAGCCAGTATCGCCGCTTCGTACGCAAGAGAGGAATGCAACCTCTTCTCTTCCTCCCCATGACACATTCTCGTCATCTTTTCGGCGACGACACGACACTGCCTTTTCCACAATCTGCGAGTGGGATTGCCGTTTCCCCTGTCGTCCAATGGCTCTCCGCCCGTCCACCCAATCGAACGCCAGGGCTGCCCGCACTCTTTGGTGAGTTGTATGGCTTGATCGTGTCTTCCCGACTGAATTAGAACGAGACAAGCGCGGAGGAGGCGAGCATCGTCGCTTTCGTCGGAGAGATGAAGCGTCACATTTGTGGGAGAGGACGGTCGAAGTTTGGAGAGGAGCGGGGCATCGGGATGAAATTGTTTGGAGGCTGCGTTGCCGCGCTTCATGGCTTCGAGTGTGGACGGCCACATGGCTCGACGGCGGGATGGGGGAAGAAGTGGATCTTCGTTTCCTCGGTAGTTATGTGCGAGCATTTGTTCCCATTTTCGTGCATGGCAGGATTGGATCCATTCGAGTGCGGCGTTCAATCGTTCCAATGGCAAGGAGGGGGGTTCGTCCGAGGTTGTTTCGAGACATGCGGCGAGGACCTCAGCGGGAGATGAATCGAGCATTGTTTTTGGATCGGCATTCAGTGTCAAATCGGGTGGCGTTTCTCCGTTGACACAGTAGAAGAGAGAGGGAAGGCCGCGTGATCGTAGCGATGCGAGGAGATCCCAAAAATTTCCCTCACTTCGCCATTCGTCCGACAGGTCTTGGTCGTTGCACTGTGAGAAACAAATGGCCGCGAGGGTATCGAGGAATTTGATATCCACTTGTCCGAGCGCTGGTTCATTTTCGTGGGCCAACGCTGTCTGTTCGCCTTCGTCGTGATCGATCTGCATGAGCGAATTCTCCTCTCCGAGTAGCGACAGCTTGTTCATGGAAAGATTGGCAATCCGTTCTCTGTTGTGGAGATAAGTGAATACCGCATCGCGATAGGACTGGTAGGAATCGACACCATCAAAACGCTGAGGAGTGCAATCTTCCTCCTCGGCTTCGTCCAAGTCCACGAGAGCGTCGTGAGACTCGTTCGCCGTGTCTTCCTGTTGTTCGTCCCGCATCGGCAGAAGTGTCTCGACGCCTCCTTTGAAACGCGTGGGAGAAAAATCCTCCCCATCCTCATCCATCTTTGAATCATGCTGCGATCGAATGCCCGTCGAAGGTGTTCGGAACGAGCCGAGTGTCGATGTATCCCGCGGCGTTGCGTCCACAGGGAAAACACGATTGGGATTGTCGAGAGAGTCACGGACGGGCGTTCCTTCGCCGCGAGAGCGACGAGAAGAAGACAAAGCGGGGGAAGCTTCGCCCCATTGCTCGAGTTGGGATTGGATGGCGTGGTAGGCCGATAGGCCGAAGTCGTCGTCGTTAGGGCTCGAGGACGCCATCGTCACGGTTATGAAATCGCGCCAGAGTCGCGCTTTTGATGGCCCTATCGATAATATTATGATAGAGACGAAGGAGCCAAACAATGTATCTAGGTAGCATAGCCTAGTAGGTAAAACACCGTACGATATAATATAATGGTCTTACTACGTTGTATTGTATTGTATTGTATTGTACCCTATTGTACCTCTTAGGTATTTTTGGTGGGGGGATATGTATCTATCAAAAACGTAGGCCAATGACTTATTTGAGGCTTATTATGTGCCCACCTCGAGCCTACAATCTGGATCTCAGCAAGAGGAGGCAAGTGGGCAGGACAAAACTAACACAAACAAACGCAGACAAAATTCGACAAAAGCAGACAAAAGCGTTCACCATGGCCAAAAGCAAAGGAAGACCGAAGCGACCACGCCCCCAAAGCGAAAGCGAACCCATCACAGTGGAAGGCGACATGCCTCAAAAGCGATTCTACCGCAGCCGGGCCCACTGCAACCCCCTCTCCTTCAACGAAAACTTTGATTACCCCACACGACCCGACCTATTCGATTGGACCGAAGACCACTACCCCAATCACCCCTCCCTCTCATCTCACGAAGAAACCAAACAAGACGACGTCATATCCGCCTTCCAATCCCTCTCCTCCGCCCGACCCAACGTCCTAGACGTTGGATGCGGCTTCGGAGGACTCACCCTGGCGCTCTCCCCGCTCCTCCCCCACCACACCATTCTAGGACTAGAAATCCGCGCAAAAGTCACCGAATACGTCCGATTGCGCATCGTGGCGCATCGCAAGGAACATCCCGGACAATATCAGAATTGTTCCGTCCTGCGAACGAACGCCATGAAATATTTGGTGCATTATTTTCCGGGGGGGAGTTTGGACAAGATTTTCTTTTGTTTTCCCGATCCGCATTTTAAAAAGAAGAATCATCCGCGGAGGATCGTTTCCGAGAGGTTGCTTACGGAATATGCCTACCTTTTGAAACCGGGGGGAAAGTTGTATTGTATTACGGATGTCAAGGATTTGCATGATTGGCATGTGGACAAGTGTTCGGCGCATCCCTTGTTTGTGGGATGCAGCGAGGAGGAGATGGAGGCAGATCCGTGCGTGGAGTTGATGAGGACAGAGACAGAGGAGGGAAAGAAGGTCGAGAGAGAAGGGAGGTTTGGTCATGATAAGTATTATATGGTTTATAAGCGAGTAGATGAGAAAGTGAAGAGTGGAGTTACTCCCGAAAATTTCTTTGAGAGTGGCCAATTTGGTGTGGAACTTTTTGACAATGAAAAGAAGGGTTGAAAGACACGTTAACGTTGTTGTTCGAATACCTAGTATTCCTACCAATCTATAAGTTCAACATCATGACATACCATCATTGTTATTGGACTTTCTTTCAATTCTTCATGTTTCTCAGTTCGTCACTCCATTCTGGAACTATGGTACTATTAATTAATGGTACAGGTGTTACCTAAAATAATATTAACAGCAACAAAACAAATGTGCAATGCCTAGTTCGGCCAATAAACCGCTAGAACACGGACTAGATATAATAAGCAAGGGTTTATAGCTCAGTTGGAAATGACCTCAGTGTCCATATTGATGGGAGGCTCAACTTTTGCTTGAACTTTGCAAACATCGTTCTCTTGGGGAGCGTTCATTTGACCCCCGTGACGGAAAGAATGAATCAAATGTATAGGGTGGATGCGCTCTCCTGATGGGGCGACAATCATGTGTTCATCATCTGTCACAGTTCGCCAATTCCATCCTTCAGCCGCAAATTCTAAGCTGTTGCGCGCAGCGTTCTGGTATAATTCGGTGGCGGAACTCCACATTCGCTCTTTCACAAGATTTGGGTAGTCCGTTCGTGACGGGATAGGAACGACAGCTACATCGTTGTGAAGAGAAACACGTCGCTTCGACTTGGGTTTCTTTGACGCTGAATTGGAACTCGAGTGAGACAGAACAGACTCTTGGCTGAGTAGTGTCAAATTGCCTAAAGAAACTAGTGAACGCAAGAATGTAAGTAATAATACAAAGTGTGTAAGCATAAACATGAATCCGCCATGCGCAAAAACAACACCTATCCATTTTTGATCAAACGACAAAGCACACACAGCGATGTAAATCGAAGCGAAGCAACAGAGTCGTTGTGAGCCGACAGTAGTACTGGCGTCATCAAGCATGGCTGCGTATCGAACCGTGTCGTCGACACGAGCATTCATGTTTATGAACAGCAGGCAATCGTGACAAATAAGGTGACGCGCCTATCTTGACCACGCCAAAGTGTTTTAATACGCGACATAAAAGGAAAGGAATCAAACGAAGGAATCGATAACAAAGTACTTAACAGCAAGTACCATACTCCTATCTAAAAACTACGAACGTGTCTCACCTGACGATGATGGGCCGCTGCTTGGCAAGCCCCCCGTCGCGGAGGATTCTGCCGAGACGGGCTCGGAGATGCCGATCGACTCAGTGGTTGGGGGTGCAACATTATGATGCAATGGTATGGACGAATTCTGGGTGGGGAGAGCTGAGCTCGATATTCGATTCGACGGTATGGGCATCTTTGTCGGAACACGAGAAAGAAGGGCTTGAAAGTCTTCGTCGCCAAAATAGAACGCATCGTCGTCAAACATGTCTTCGTCGCCATCTTCGATTGACGAATCATCGTCGAGGCACACCTTGAGCGGTTCGAATGTTGGTGTCACAGGACCGAAACCCATGATTTCCGCGTCAAGTTGTGATGTTGCGGGGCCAGTGCTCGGATGCATCGATACGGGCTTTTTGTCGTAGATGCTTGGCTCCAGAGTTCTGTTTACCAGCAAGTGCGGCTGCTGAATATTAGGTTGCACTGTATGTGTGTGATTAGCGTCGGCGGATGTTTTATAATTGCTATCGTTTGGGTTCATCCTTTTGCTGACGGCGTGGAAAGTGGGCGGAAGTGAGAGAGAGTTTGTTGATGCATGATGATGTGTTGCTGATGGCGTTGTTCCGAGATCGATGTGCAGTGATGCTGTGTGTAAAAAAAATGTATAGAGATGAACCTTGGTGCATCGTCGATGATGCATGGTGCGTCATCCTCACAAAACGCAATCACAAAAAAATTTTATGCATGTGACACCTGTCTACATCTAGGAAAAGCGTGTTCCTCGATGTTCTGAGAGGTGTTCAATTCTCGTTGGGACACTTTTCCCGAGAACTATGGTACCACATCTAACCAATCGCATTGGCAAGGTGTATGATTGTTTTCAGTTTGTCAAAATTGTATAAAAATTATAAAGAACTCTTCCGTGGATACATTAGTAAAAGTAATTTTCCCGTTAATGTTATCAATCGTGTCCAGGATTGGAGAATCGTTGTGTCTGACAATATTGTCTTTATCAGCCCTAGAATGTCACTCTAGCAGATGGATTTATCTTCAACTCTCCAATCGAAAATGTCACGATCGTCCTGTAAAATCGTCATGTGTCTCTCCTCGGAAGTTCTCCTACTACAACAAGCCATACACATAATAATATCCCGAATTCTGGCCTCCCGTCAGTAGCCAACATACCAGGTCAACAAGATCCCCTCTAGAGAGAGGGATGCCTTCCTCAGGCTGTGATTCCTATGAAAACAATTAAATTCTACTGCATATCTTTAGGGTACAAAAACTTTATCTAGTTGAGGAGGTTGTGCAGAGGGCAAAATCTTCAACACATTATTATTTTAATCTACACATGAAACAAAGGTCAAAATTGATGTTACTGGGTGACGACCATAATTGACCTAAACGCCTAAACACATAATAAGCCGAAACCAAACATTAAATTTGGTTGTGATCTGGTCACGATTTAGCCAGGCCTTGCTTCAGGCCATGCCGTAATTGTTTTTTCACCAAATACAGTCAGATAAGTTAGAACATTCTCAACAAAGAGAATTCATATATTATTTTGGCAATTCATGCAGCCACATTCAGAGGAGTTTGAAAAATTTGGTTTTTGGTCATATAGGAGTCAAAAAACCATTCGGTCGAAAAACACCTGTCTGTACATGGCGACTTTTTGAACAAATTGATTGTATACTCCTACTTGACCAAATAACCATTTTTTCAATATCTCCTGAACAAGGCCACATAATTCACACAATAATATACACAGTCACATTGTTTAGAGCAATCTAAATGATCGTGTCATAATTCTTTCTGACCAAAGTTTAGACAAAAAGCTTGTATGGAAGTTTGGTTTGGATTTGGTTTCGGCCTAGTCAAACCAAATATCTGGTTTTTTGGGCATTTGGGTGGGAAAATGAATTACGGTAGGTACCCAATATAGGTAAATAAGCTGTTCTACATGCACTAGCTTGTATGTATTTGAGGAAGGCCAATTATGGCATCCTTCAAAAAGTAGATATTATAGAAAATTAAAAGGAAGGCCAGAACTGGCCTCACTTGAAACCCCTTGTGATGTAAATGATCTCAATCACCAATCACCTCAATTCTTGTGCATACCTTGTGAAATGGTGAAATGATTTCACCACATTTCCTACAATTCCAAGTATGTAAAAAACCACCATCAGACATTTTTTAGGAAAAAGACATTTGGTCTACGTCAACTGTCCCAGTTGAGGTTTCACCATATAAATTAAAAACTGTCATGTTTTTACTTTCATAAGAGAAAACAGATACAATCCATTATTACACCTTTTCTAGTAATTTCCTTCATCACTTGATTGCTTGTGACCTTCTGCAAGTTTGAACACAAAGAGATCAAAAAGCTATGACCATTTTGAACAATTGTTCAAACAAGTCCTGAATTACATGAGGAGGTAAATGCTTGAACTACCTCTGATGTTTGTGGGACATGACCATTGCTTTATCACCAAGTGCACAGCAAATAAAAATATATATGAACATGTATAAATAAATGAATATGTACATATATAAAAATAAGTAAATGTCTATGTGAATATGTATGTGTATATGAAAATATATGTATATGTATATGTATATGTATATGTATATGTATATGTATATGTAT
>JALLPD010001943.1:0-11009 GCA_036940065.1 Cyclotella cf. meneghiniana | reverse complement strand
CTTACATACCCCTTCTTGGATCCTGTTGGATCTGTTGGTGGGCCCATTCCTGGGTGAGGGTGCCAACAGAGCATCCTTGGCTCATGTCAGTAGGAGGCATGTATTCAATTGGAGTGATTGCAATTTGATAATCAAAAATGTGAGCATCTCGTAGTGCAATCAGGGTGGGGAAAGATGATTTTCTGGATATCATAATGGGAAAATGTGTGGTTTGGACACATCTTGTCCACCAGGGTGCCCATGTGGCTGCGCGGGAATTGATAGGAGCCTGCGACTGGATGCACTAAGATATTCTTTAGCCTGGTGTTATCCGAGCTTGACATAGATTGGGTGATGCGCCATGGATACATAGGGCAACAGCCTGGAAAGCTGGCCCTATTCTATCAAGGAGCTTCAAATTAGACATTTTGATAAGATAACAGTTCAAAGTCCATCCCTGCAGAATTTGGTACCGTAATATGTTCTCAACATAAAAAATGATGTCTGATATCCTAAGCCTGCAAAGATGCAGGCCAATTCTGTCAGGCCAATTTTGGGCCGATTCGGGCTCCAATTTGCGCATCCAACTTGCATTTCCTGCCAGATTTTCCAAATCGGCTCGAGATATCGAAATCTATCAAGAAAAATACCTCCAATTCTACTCCGAATCAAGGTATTTCTTTCATTCAATTTGAAGCCGTTTTGAAGGCTAGGTGTGGCGAGAAAGTCTTGTTTTCAATCTTTCTGAGCCACCGAATGGCTCCTGCGAACTTAGAAGGCCTTGAAAATGACACAATTTTGATTTATTTTGAGAATACCCATGAATATAAATATTGTTTATTGTTTCTCTAAATTGGCCAAAGATCGGGTTCATTGTCAGCAACTCGAAACTGACCGAATTGAGCCCTATGTTGTCCGTACATTGGACTCCAAAGCGGAGACCAAAGCGGCTCCCAAATAAACACACGATTGCACATAACGCGCGACATGCGCGATCACAATAATTATGTGTCAACCACGGACAGACTATATCTGACATTTTTTTCAAGTGATGTTACGTAGAAAAGATCAATACAACACGTAGGAATAGTATTTTTCTGGTGTAATGGTTCATAGTCAAATGAAGAGTCCAAAGTGAATTCTGACTTGTGCAGGATAATATAGTTTATTTTTTTTATTTTTGCTTTACTGCTCGCCAAAACAATTGGCGAGTTGAACAGCATATTTTTCGTGTGACTCTCACAGCTATCTCACCGATGTTTACCGTAGATTCAAATTATCATTGAATGAACACATTCTTGACATAACGGCGACCACCATCAGCAATAACATCACTTCATCGAAATGGTGAACTATGGAGTGTCCCTGCGCAAAGCTCGGCGCCCGGGCTGGGAAGACGCTTATCTTGACTATGAAGGGCTGAAAGACATTCGCAACCGCCTCGAAGCGCTGCTTGTGGAACGTGATGACGACATTGCTGAAAGTCTCTTCGGTGCCGCGCCTGACAGCCCGTATCTCCGGAAGTACTTTGAACTGAGAGGCGAATTCGCAGAAAAATTGCATTCTGAAATCGAAAAGGTATCTCTTTTTAGTCTGAATCAACTGGGTGAGGTGGCAAATGCCGTAGGAGTGCTCAGATTCATGACTGTCGAGACTAATGGCTCCGAATCTCCAACTGCGGGTACGATCTACACGAAGCAACCTTTTCCCGAGGAAACGAGAGATGTCGAAGAAGCCAAGCCGAACGAAGCTACCAATTATGACGAATTCGGAGACAAAGGTAAGCATGCACAGCGACATCAATATCATTTCAATATCGTATTACACTTAAATTCCGTTGTAGCTTCCCTCCTCCCCGCATCGGATAGGCGCAGCGTCAAGGCTTTTCGTAGAAAAAGCACTACTCAAACTTCTTCCACCCGCTTATTCTCGAGAAGCAAACTGGGTGCTCTAGTCGGTCGTCAGTATAACGACGACCACGATAAAATTAGCATCTATTCTGATCTTGGTGTTGAGCTATTGCACATCCTAAAATATACATGCGTGAACGCAGCCGGCATTCGTAAAATTGGCAAGAAATACGCGAAGCTCGTTAATTGTTTCCCTATCACAAGAGAAGCTGACGACAAGAAGAAGATCTCCGAAGTCACTGATCTCCTAATGCCCAAAGAAGTCGCCCAAAACTATGCGACGATTACTGATTCTCGCATAGGTCAACTCACCAACAACAAAGATTTTGCAACGGCAAGCAACTGCTAACTTTTCGTCACCATATTTCACGTTCTCTTCGAGATCTAACATTCTATTGTGCAATCTTAATGCTCTCTCTCCCGCGGATTCGTGCCGTATTTAGATTTTTGCATCTCTCCTTGATGCTCTGGAAGATTGCGAGAAAGCAGTTCATGAAAGTTTGAGCACAATGAACTTGTTCTCCTCCTCCATTGTGTTTTCTAAAAATGCAATTGTCAAGTTCTTGCTTGAATCAGAAGATATCCCGGAGGGAACAAACTTGCTCAGGTTTGAGTGCACGATGAGTTCGATTCATACGCTGATGGAGTTTTCTCAAGAAGCCAGTAGACCGTTTCAGGTATTTTTGTCGAAGCGTGCTATGATCAACGCGGGGAAGGACAAGGTAAAGCAATTGCTTTGCCAGACAATTGCTTTTGTCGCAATGATCAAAAGTTCACCTGTAGTTGTATTTTTCATCAGGGTGAACTGGGGAATGCAGAGAAAAAAGCACTAGCATTACTGCTCGAATTTGAACCCGACTTCATTTTGGACATGAGTGAACGCGAGCTTCGCCAGTGGTATATACGTGCGACCTCAAGGTCAAGGAAAGTCGGTGCTAGTAAAACCTCTAGCGCATTCATTGACTTCGCAGCTGGAGAAACGGGAAAGAAATGGGGCGGCGTTGATGCCAGATCTATGACCATCAATTTGGCGTCAACGTTGTTATATACTGTTAACTACTACATCATAGCTCCGACGGCTAACCATTATGCAATACTTCTCGGACAAGATGGCGCGTATGGCGCCACGCTCATAGGAGCATCTTCGTTTAGTGCAATATTTGCAGCATTTTTCTATTCTGTGTGGTATACTCGTTCAACGTTTTGGACAGCTTTGGCGTTTTCCGCCCTTTGCCCATTATTTGGAAACCTCTTGTATTCTGTGGCCATCACCTATGACTCCATGAAGCTTGCTCTGTTGGGACGACTTCTGTGCGGAATGGGAAGTGCAGAGTGTGTTAATAGACAACTTATCTCAGCTTGTGTTTCTTATCAAACGATGACAAAAGCTAGCGCTTTATTCGTAAGCGTGTCAGCGGCAGGTATGAGCATCGGTCCTCTAATTGCAGGTGAGCATCCGAATCTATTATTTTGTGCCGTAACATCTACATCGCAACTTCAATGGCAGGCTTTTTCCCATTCTTTCTGTAGCCATATTGGATATGAGTGCAGGCAGGGACGAAAAAATTGATGTTCAGATCCATTTACCTGGTTCTCCAGAAGGCTCTGGTTTGGTGTTTGATCATGTCACTATGCCAGGGTTTCTCATGGCATTTCTTTGGGGTATGCAAGTCTTATCAGTCTTTTTCCTGTTTGACGAGCCTGAGCGTATCAATAGCAGCGAAGGAGGGCGAGACGCTCAGTCTGAACGCAATGATGGTATTGAAATTGCTCAGTATGGCTCCATTTCCAGCTCACACGAGCAGCAGGAAAATATTAGCAAAAGGTCCTCGGTGTATGGTGAAACAATGGCCTTATTTAGGGTTATCTTAAGCAATATGGCCTTCCCTGTAAGTTGTGTTTTGAATGTTGTCATAAAATCACCTCATGCCAATCTTATTTGAGTTGTGATATCTTTTTACGATAGGTCACACTATACTTGTTTGCCTGCATAGAGCTTTCTGGCGAGGTTCTTATTTCATCGTGTTCCATGATAGTACGCCGTTACTTTCATTGGCACGGATCTAGAGCAGGATTCATCATTGCGAGTCTCGGTGCCCTTGTGCTCCCGGCACACTTTATTGTGGAACGCGCTTCAAGATCTTACTCCGAGCGACAAATTTTGAAGTACAGCATACTGTGTAAGTGAACGCATCGAAATTCGTGAGTAGAAGCGACATGATTGATCTGATCTGCCTTCTGCCCCTGCAATGAAATCTTGGCAATGCATACGTCAAGTTGTGATGTTTAGCTGTGTAGCGATCTGCAACTTGGAAGGTCTTGCATTGGATTTTATTGGACTTGTGCTGCAGAGAATCAAACAAAAAGGACCAACTGCAAAACGGCTCAAGAAGGTTGTCACTCTTGCTTCGGACCATGGCGAATTCCCTTATGACTGGGGGGCTGGTAGCTACGTCTACCTCACTTTCCTTTCCGCAATTTTTATTGGTTCGATTATCATGGAGGTATGGTCGAAATGTAGCTTTTATTGGTGTTTGGAAACATTTTTGCTTTTGATGGTACTATTCTCATCGTACATTTTATTTTAGGGCGTTAATACAAGCCTTATGTCGAAAACCGCCCCTGCTGCCCTGAATGATTCTTTCGTTAACATGGGACTTCTGGCAACACTCGTAGGTACTCTTGGTCGAGTAGTTGGCGATAGGTTAGTTGAAGTGTTTGTCTTTGCTGCCCGTCACGACTAAAGAAACACCTGCTTGACTTTTTTTAATGGTTCGGTGAAAAATCTGTAGCATGATCACTATAAGCGCCTTCATTGGGAAGAGCCCCTTATATGATTTTGTCAGCGTGACTTTCCTTCCGTTACTTCCTATACTTGGTCTTGGTTTGCACTGGGTATCCAAGGTCAGTATTGAATATGATGTCATTTTTCCTAAGTCACATAGCAAGGCTTATATCATCTGATGGAACTTAACTATTTTCCTTCTTTCAGAACTGGAAACAATTTGTTTAGTGTCTTAAGCCACTTTAATCCCACTCCATGGCTGTTGGCAGAGAACACAGTTAGACTTGCCACTGCTGTGGAACCACTTGTGCAAACACAACGAGTGGAAACGGTTGTTACAGGTCTTGCATTGTAAATTTGGCATTGAGTGAGTTTTAATGCACAGAACTGAATAGCAGACTGGACAAGGTTCAACACCGTCAAACTCTTTATCCACATTTTCTTTCCAAAGAAGAAGAGCATCTAATATGCTTCCATCCTGATTGTTCAGCATCATCATTATGTTCAGTGCCCATCTACGCCATCTCTTTTCTGCTATGCCAAGTGTTTTCTGGCAATCGACTTCTACATTTCGCAAAGGGAATGTGGATGGTATTCTTATTGTTACGCTCAACTGACACTGTAATAAATTATTAAGTCATTTTTTCTGTTAGATGGTTCAAAAATAACAATATGATACATTCTCTGAAATATCTTACCTCGTCTTGCTGATAAGTTGCTACTACCTCACGACTGACAGTGCTTCCACTTACGGACATATCACCAAATGAAGTTGCATCTTTTATTCTCGCAAGTTCACGTTGCAACGTTTCCGGGGCGACCTTATTCTCCACAAAGGTGATTAACTTGTGCTGGGAATATCTTGGGCATTCGTCATTGAACCAGCTTTTAACCAAAGTGGGGAGAGATTCAATAGTTCTGAAAACCGCAAGAGTAGCAACTTCTCTCAGAACAAAATCGCCGTTGCAATCAGGACTTATGCATTCAAAAATGTTTTCTTTACGTCCAATATCAAGGTCTGCTTCCTGCAAAGTTAAGTTCATCATAGTACCCGTTGCCTTCGTTTTCTGGAGGAGAGCACTTATTGATGAGCGATTTCTCATGTCGATTGCCCCCGCATTATCAAAGATTTCGAGGAATAAAACCCAGACAAGGATTTCGCCCAATTTGATAGTGTCACGTTCATATTTGGTCAAGGAAGAAGCAGTGCATTGACCAATATCTTGGAGAAGCGTCATCATCGTTCCAGATAACCACGAAGATGCAACCCGAACATCGCTTTCCAGCTCAAAAGCTTCTTCCTCGTCCAAGTCTGCCTTCCAATCTAATAATAACACTTCAGTGCTTGGTGGAATGGCCACATTTTCCAGAGAATTAATCGACTTAATTCCTTTCGCTCGTAACATCAACAACTGAAATGCACACCATCGCTTCATTGGAAATCTCAAACATCCATAGAGGTCGTCAGAGAATGTGCTGGCAGCATGGAGAACAATCCCAGGTACTTCTTTCACATAGTGTTTCAATATCTGTGCGTATGTTTCGACCCACGATGTACTTGCCTTTTGCATGCTGACAAAACACCGTGTAATCTTCTCAAACACAAGTTTTTCGTGAGCACTGTCAACGGAACTGTAATCTATGCACTTTTTGGAAGCATCTTGGAAAGCAATTATAGTTTTCATCAGAATCATTGAACTATCAGCATCATGATCAGGTAAGAGTACATCGCAAATAAAGAAAATCAGAGCTGATAATCGTTGAAGTATATCACCGAGCCTTACTTCATTCGTGGCAACAGCTAACCACATGACAACACTCAAGTGAAAAGATTTCATGGGTGTTGTTCTTTCTCTCAGTAATGAAGAATGGTCGTCATATAGATCCAGAAGACATGTGAATATCCCATCTGTCGAAAGATTTAGATCGGCGAAGTTGCCTCGTACAGAAGACAACGTAAACCGACCGTAGCCCATGGCTAGTGCGATGAAGCGCAATATCGAAGACGCCTGTTCTAAGTGTTGGTTGAAGTTTCGAATCACTTCACACAGGCTGCGTTCAAGTGAAGATACGATCTGAAAAATCTCATAGCGAACACTGCCAATGCCAAAAGAGAGCACCCCAATTTGTGACAAGACGATGCTGATGCATTCTGCCGAAACTTCATTCTGTATACTCAAATCAGCATGTATATGTAGCTTTGGGATAAACGGTGTAACTAAACGATCCAAAATGTATCGCCCCATGACTTCACGGTTCGTCGCGTTGTCTTCATTCAACTGAACTTTACACGAATCAACAGGATTTCGCCTCAACCTATTCGGGACTGTTTGACGCTCTTGTGAATTTTCTTCTTTTATTGTGAAATAAAGGTTGGGAAAATCATCGGTATGAACTTTGACGATTGTAGCTTTAACTCGGACGCCTTCTGCTTTTTCGTACCACACAGAGTCGCCTTCTTTCACGTCTTCGGCGAAAATAGAGTCATCACCCCCGCTGACGATCGACAATTTAGAAGGGAAAAGGATCGAAACAAGACAGGACAGGGCTGTGAGAGTCTGATTACAAGCGACTCTCTCGTCGGCCTTCATATAACTAGCCAACAAGTCAACGCATTGTACAACGCAATTTTGGACGAATTCTGTTAGCGCAGTTGCGCCACCAAGAATGTCCACCAGTTGTGTATTCCTCCGTGTGCGATGTTGAAATGACTGCAGCAGAGTGTTATCTGGGTCTGCAATTGATGAATGAATCTTGACAAACAGCTCTTGGTTCGTGGAACCACTTAGCAACAGCTCCCTGCAGCGGGTAGAGCTATCGACAGAATGAAGAAGGTACATTAGAGTCAGGAATAAGAACTCTGCGTCATTTCGTTGGCGTATCTTTTCGCACAAATCAACGTCAATCCCAATATTTTGAAGACTGCCTGTTTTCAATATATCAAGCAGCCTCACTGCTTTATTGGACCAAGATTGGCATGTGAGTTCCATAACTGCATGATCTGATGGCGGCTTCCGACGAATATCCTCCTTGAGCAATAATGATGCGGCCGATATGATCTCATCTCTCATTAACCTCTGTTCATCTCCGGAATCAACCATCAGATTATAGTCTTTTACTGCTTGGTGCCAGATTAGACCTCCCTCGATCCAGGACTGGATAACTAGCTTCACCAATTCGTCGCGGGTCAATACATGTTCAGAGTATGTCCCAAGCAGGAGTAGTGTTTTAAGTAAAGAATTTGAACCTTCATCATCATCAAGGATAAGTCTGTCAGACTTTGATTCGTAACAGCAGAGGCTCACCCAGTGTCTTATGACAGAGGATGATACAAGTATCGATTTACGATCGAACATTCCAACGCATGTATTAAAGAAAAAGGACATGTCACCTTGATAGCTGACAACCGGTTCGTCACTATCGTCGGGCTGATGGGACAGGTCGTGTGAACGCCTGAAATTGTCCATGACTGTGCTACTCACTTCAATTGCAAACTGATCTAATGTGCGGCATCGTATAAGATCAGCATATGATTTCCCATTCTCAGATGCCATGGCACACAAACCAGTCGCCAGGGTTGATACATCGCAGTAAGCTTTTATTAACTCTCTCAGTATTGTTTCCCAGACCTGCCTCTGCTGATGCAACGGTTGAATTGAAAGTAGCAACCATTTCCCGATGGTGAAATCAGTCGGTATGGCTGCTGGCAATGCTTTCGCGTGTATCAAAATCCATCGAATCAAATTATTCACACAAAATTGTTCCAGAGAGAGCGAATTCTGGTTCGCATCAGAATGTACAACCGTTGCTTTTTGGATGGGAAAAAGTGTTTGTGCGCCGCAAAATTGGATAATGTTAAGAATCAATTCAACTTCTTCTTTGGTGCACGATTTATTGTCACGAGAATCAGAGTAAACCAATACTTCACTGAAAAGCGCCTTGATTGATGGCATTAAGTGGCTAGAGCGTTGCTCCGTATTCTCAGTCAATGACATGATATTGCGCATCAAACGAATCAACTTTTGATCGGTGCGCCTTTCTCTCTTCGTAGATAGTAATGTCTTCTGAATTCCATTATCACTCCAAAGAAAGGATTTGATTTGAGTAATTCCTCGGTCGTTCGTGCCATCGTCGACTGATGCAGCGTCTAGCCTGGTAAGATCTCGTGCTATTGTTGTGCATAACTCATCGAGGGATGACGCGCCAGGTCCAAATCCAGAGTCGGGTGATTCATTTAAAAAGTGAGAAAGACAGTCTAAGAAAAATTGACCACATGCCGTCCAGGATTCTATTGTAAATGTTGTACCAGAGTTGCTTGGGCGACGAAGCATGAGGTATGTCACGCATTCTGCTACGGAAGATAAAATGGCCGCTGTGTCCATTGCACCAACAGCAGACTTTCGGCCTTCCCACTATTTACAAAAGCAATACATTGTCAGTCGTAGATCTCAATAATTTGGCGCAGCAGTTTCTTAACTTCACTACTTACCAAACCCTCTACAACAACAAGGGCGAACGGATGATCTGTCTTCTCTCCTTTTTCCACTTCGCCTTGGGGTAACGTCGCCACAATCGGCAAAATCATGGGTCCCCAATTAGCAGCAGGGGCGCCACAACATGCACGACGCAGAGCCTTACTCAATGATTTTGTGAAGGTTGATGCATCAATCGATTCCCATGGGTTAGTGTTTTCTTCCCTCCCAGCAGATTCAAGGCCACGAAGTACAGACAGGTATGTAAGAATCAATTCTAGCAAAGAGACAAAATTGGATGGATCTTTCTCGGAAGATAAAAGGTTTGGTATCAAAGTAGCCAGTGATATCAACTTGGAAGACCATGCCGTTTCATCAGCGGGAGGCATAACTAGAGACGGCGCAAATTGACAGAATTTACCAACAAGATTGTAACACTCCCTCCGAAATGATCCACGCGAGCTCTGCATCAGACGAACAACGGTAGAAGCATCGAGGAACGACTCGTCTGTCGCATAATGTTGAGACTTTTCGTTCTCCGGCTCACACTCTACCAATGAACCCAGGCCGATCAGCACTGACAAAACGACACGTTCATATCGCTCTTCCATTTCTTCGCGTTCTAATTCGGAAACTGCTGCAGCGGAATCCATGCTCTTTGTTGATTTTTGACCCTTGTCCTTTTTGTCTTTTTCATCCGTTTGATTTTCAGAATTGGCATTGGGAGAGAAAGATACAGGATTGATCACATCCTGCAGAGCAGAGGCACGTTTGCATCCTAGAACGAGTGAAGAATAATGCAACACGGCCAATCGAACGGTAGACGGTGCACGCACAGACGACAGATTTTGAGAATTCCCCATGGGAAACAATTCCTTTACGAATTCTCCAGCAAATCTTGCCACTTCCGAAGAAGGATCGCCCCGAGACGCCCCCCACGCCATACCGACCGTAGTCGCCGCCACGGGCATGTCATTCCCATCATTCTCGCAATCGGCGTTGCCTCCATCATGATTTCCCCCAAAGAGCCCACTCCAAGCCTTGGGCACATGATTTTTCGCCGCAATCAAAGCCCTATAAGAGCCCGCTCGAACGCTTGCATTGTTATCGTAACCCAATTTTGTCTCGTGAAGAAAAACGAGGTGGCAGAGCGCTGCAATTTTTTCGGGGCGGGCGAAATCCTCCTCTCATCGTTCGACATGGGCACCAATCGACGGGAAGACGTTGGCGGCCAACTCCTCCAGAGCGCGGATTTTGGTCGTGGCGTCCCGTTTCTGTCCGATCTTTCGAAATAATACCACGAGGCGTGGATCGGACCCGGTGTAAATGGGCGAGGGGCGGAGGGACTTGTTGTTTTGGTTGGATGGTCGAGAATCGGAAGACTTGAGTTGCTTCTTGCTGCGAGCGGCGGCGAGGACGGCCGCCGTTGTCGAGCCGGAGGTGTTGGCGAAGTCGGCGAAGCCTCGGAAACCAGAGGTGCTCATGGTGGTTCTAGTGTGGACCTGTGATGTTGCGTGGGAGATTATGGGCTGATTATGGGACTGGTTGCTAGTAGTTATTTATGTGTGTGTGTGATGTGTTGGGCGTGAGTCTACGCAGTGTAATTACGTTGCTATTGTATGGTACAATATTGTACGATAGTCATCCTGTGGGGAGAATGTTGTTTGTGTGAAGAAGAGTGCACGATCCAGCGTAGTTTCTTATTTGTTGGCCTGTCACGCATAGGACACCTTTGAGGACTGTCACCTTACCTCTACGGTAGGGTACGATATTGTACCATACCATGGCACCATTCCCCAATCAGTTATGAAGTTCTGTTGAAGGCACTAAGTTCGATTTTAAAAATTTTGACAGTTGTAACAC
>JALLPD010001942.1:0-11011 GCA_036940065.1 Cyclotella cf. meneghiniana | reverse complement strand
AGCATGCCCACATGCCCTGTGCATGCTTTAAAATGGCTGCAAAAAATGGCTCATACTCTCAATGAATAGCACGTGACAGAAATTGACCAGCATACGAGTGAACAATGTTCAACTCTGCATGATGGCATAGAAGTGCAACATGGCCGCATTGCATCCACCCATCAGAATGCTCATCCTGTTCACACCTCAGAATGATGGGGAGTCATAACTCCAAGTTCCTGAACAAATCAGGATGTAATATAAACCCAGAAAATCACTACTAAATGAGTCCCCAACAATACACTTGAACCTTCTTCTCAAAATTCTTGCAAATTCATCATCAGCGCAAGAACTTTGCATGCTTTTTGCATGTTCTGTCAGGAAAATGCGCAACTCATCATTTTTTGGGAATTTGAAGTAAAAAATTACGGGAACCCCAAGATGAGACTGCTTCTCATCACGTGCCCTCTCATACATGTAAGCCTGAAAGGTTTGCAAGAAAGGGATAAACACAAAAGAAAGACCAGCAGGCTAGCAAACAGCCTCACCACATCCTCTGATCCAGGAAAAGAATTCATGCTCAAAACTAAAAATTTGAATTCAATTAATTCTGAGTTTCTCCATAACGGCATCATGACTAGATGTCTTTTCAGTTACAGGGTGTTTGGTGCCAGTCACGATCTGTTTATACCTGACAGCAGAAGGTTCTGAGGGACAAAGAAGAAAATACTATTAGTGACAATAATTACATACAAACCAACATTAGACAAGTCAACAAAAATTGAAGAACCGTGGTCAGATCTGTCATACTATGCTAAAATCAAAGATTATCCACCCAATGTAGTTCATCTAATATTTCTATTTTAGATTCTGAAATAGAAACTAGACAAATATCCTTGCAAAAGATGCATTCGTTGTGTTCATCAGCCGCCAAGGTTCAGTCAGCAAGGTACCATACCATTTTTGTGAGAGATGTTGTGTATTAGAGAGAGAGAGAGTGTGAGCACACTAAAAAATGGCGGGAACGCTATTGGACTATCGACCCTTATTGGACCCTATCAAAAAATTAGCAGTTGCTAGAGAGGCACTTTCTATGGTATTGGCCAAACAAAATCACAGCTTAAAAATGGTGTATGACATGGTATTGTACCACTGTCTCATATAAAATACACTTTTTACCATACCATACCTTCAGCATACCTTCGGGACGTCCGAGATAAGATAAGCACCGGACAATCATGCATAATCCAACCACGACAAGTCCCTTCCAATCATGGGTCGAAACATGCACGGATCCATCCAACCCCGACAATCTATCAGACAATTCAAACACCGACTCCGGGAACGTCGATTCCCTGGCCGTTCGCTTACGCCAAGAAGCACGACTTCATTTCCAACATCTCTCTTCGTCCGATTCATCGAGTCCCGCCGACAACGACGTGGACGGCCCATCCGCTCTCTCCACGGTCGCGCAGGATCTGTCCAAGGCGTCCTCTTCTACTCCAAACGGCGCGTTGGCTCTTCTGGTGTCTGCGCTGCGTCCGGCCATCTCCAACGACGGGTCCGTCAAGTCTAGGATGCGCGGCCTGCACTGTCTCGAGGGGGCGTTGGAGGGGACGTCGTCTTTGACGCTGGGGGTGAGACAGGCCGTGGGAAATTTCTTGGTGGAGCTGTGTCGAATCCAGGGAGAAATAAAGGTCCATAATGCCACTGAATCATTTGTGGATGCAGAGAATTTGACGGCCGAGGAGGTCACTCGGCGACTGCAAGCGATGGAACGCGCGCAACAAGCCGGGATCGATTTAAATTCACTTGCAGCCAGCGAGGATGTTCGCGATTCTGCCGTGGCTTGTCTGAAAGCTTTGTTGCGGTCCCGTCTAGATATTTTCCCCACGCAGCAATCCAAGAAGAAGTTGCTGAGCGAAGCGTCGTCGGGTTCTTCGCTGGCTCAGTCCATGAAAGAAGCCAAGAGTGTGCTCTTTGAATCTATAGAGCTGAGGCTAAAATTGGCCATGAGGGGAGTCCGCTATCGATGTGAGTCGGATCCTATCGACGCCGAGGACAAAATCATGATGAGTGCCGGCGATGGATACGACCCGATGGATCTCGATTTCGAAATTGAAGAAAAACTCTCGAAGTTACCGCGAGCCAAACGGTCTCTCTGTTTTGAACTGCTTGACAATGCTCTAGATGGTTTGACCGAGGATGTCACCAGAGGAAATTCGCTTCGATCAGAGCTTTCATGGTCGGAATCGGATTTTCCGTCATCTGTCCTGAAATCAATGGCCAAGTTCGCTTCTTTCACGGCATCTTGTTTGCATGGTGAAACAGATCCACGCTGTCTGATGCAGCTTTTACGACTATTGAATAAGGTGCAGCAAGTGATTTGTCCTTTGTTTTATGCACAAAACGCAAGTCTTGAGGTCGATCGTGGAATGTCGGATATTATTGAGAGTCCTGTTGATTTCCCATCAACACTAATTTTTGATGCCGTTGCACCCTACTATCCGGTATATTTCACCCCCCCAAAGAATGATCCTCATAAAATCACGAGAGATATGCTTCATGACGCTCTGATGGCAGTGCTTTGTGAGAACGATGTGGTTACAGCTTCATCCCCAAAGACTAATGGAGTAGACAACATGATTGTTCTTGCAGCACGGATGTTCATGGAACGGTTGGAACCACTAAAATCCACTGAGTATCATCCTCCGTCCAACGGAGCGGAGTCGGAAGAGGAAGATAAGATAGAAGCAGTTCGCGATTTATCAACTTTGTTTTTACCGCAAAAATCATCTGGCGAGGATGAGTCAATGAAACAAATATTTTCTATAAAGATGACGCGTGTCGCTCCCAACTTTTTGTCCGAGCTTTCTTCTACCCTGACTCGTGTTCATGAAGAGGCGGTATCATCATGTGCACCCGATAATCGGAAGTCTCTGGCAAGTGCAATTCGCCAATTTTCGTCATCATTGGCGTATTTCTTGGAAGTGCTTGTTGTCTGCACCGGCGACAAACGCAGCGATGATCGTAAATCATCTCTGTGGGAAGCTTTTGTTGTGAATACCATCAATCGACTCTCGCCTATCCTAGAGTCGTCACCACAAGGAATGCACGGCCGAGCATCTACCGCTTATTTGGCTTCTTTGGCTGCGGGAGGTGGACTTGAAACGTTGAACCAAGTGTTATCAGCATGTATTCCTCGTTTTCTTGGTGTGTTATCAATAGCCGATGCCCCCAATAGCACTGAGAAAACCAACCTGGTATCAGCAATGCGGGGAATTGCTGCCTTGATGTCTTCTTGCCGTGTGACGATGGAGCGCTGGGAGCGATGTAACAGTGGCGTTCGAATGCATCCGCACCCATTGGCTTCGTACTTGTCTCTCATCATTGAGCGGATAGCCAATATCTTTAATTCACCTGAGGATGATGAAGGTGAATCCCTCGCATCCGCAGCTGTCGCTGCTTTGGAATCTATGCTTAGCTCTGGTGATTTACGCTCATTAAATGACCACGAGGTAGCCCTTTTAACGAACATGTTTTCGTTGATGGCCGAAGCGATTCTGACGAAGGAAGATGGTGTTGCTGCCTCTGGAGATCCAGCTTTCGCTTTTTTCGACGAATGGAAAAAATCTTGCGCGAGAACAATAGGCGTTCTTATCGCAACCAGTTTATGTGAAGATGAGATCAATGATAATTCAATCGAAAGGGGCAACAAATTGACTGAGATAACTGACTTATTGCTGCGTCGAGTTATGAACTCAGCTGTGTCGTGCGTTTCTTCCTCGGATTTTCAAGCCTGCCGGTATGACTGGATAACACTGGCCACGGCATGTTCATTCGGTACCGAACAAGTGGCACGCAAGATCGTGTCAGATCTTCTGTCCCGGGCCGTGATTGAATTGAGATCCGCTCAGTCAGACTGTCCATCTATGATGGCTTTCTCTTTCATTAGCCACACTGGTGGTCCCAATGTTGCCAAAGCCTTTCATATGTTGACTCCTCCTAGTGCAACTGTCATAGATATTATTAACGAGCTGTGTAAGCCATTGAATGGGGGGAAAAGTCCGAGCAATGAAAATGCTACTAGGGGACAATTATACAGTGCGGGTGTGAGCCACCTGCAATTACCAGCGACGATAGCAAAAGACCAAGAGGAGTGTCATTCAGTTGCAAGTATCTCCATTTCGAGCTCTCCCTCTCTGTCTTTCTTTCGCTAACATTCAGTCTTATGTCACACAGGTCGAGCGCGCTTACTCGATTCTTCCCCACCTCATCCCAATATTCCAGTGCCCATCAGCTGCACTTTCCTTCGTCAGCCTTTCTAAACTGGTTGGGCAAGTGCTGCCCCCGCTATCTATATGGGACGAAGTCAAATTATGCGTGTCCCTCCCACTTCTTGCTTCAATTCTATCAAATTCTGAATGCATCCGGACGAAATCCTTTGTTGGTCCTTTGACAACGGTAAACTTTATGATTCGCCATCTTGCTGAGTTCGTCATGAGATCGGATCACGAAAGCCGCGCCAGGTCTGCTGCTGCATCTTGCCTTTTTTCCATGTTAATCAACTTTGACGACGGAAGTCTTACAAGTCAAGAAATTATAGATGATGTTATCGTTGAAGCACTCTTCGAGTCTCTTCAAATTTTACAGGCCAATACATACACTACACCATCGCCAACGACAAATGATGTACTTTTTATTTCAAATGGAAGCGTCATTGAGTCACACTTTTTCAGGGTAGAAAATATTTTCAACTTCATGAGTCTTTTGGTTAGTGCATTTTGCAGTGTCGTGTATGAACGAACGCACTTTTGTCGTAATATATGAGGTAATGCTTACTTTGGATATTTTCACAGGGATCAGCAGCAGCGTGCAAAGCTGGTTCGCATTCTAAAGATGCTGCTTTAATTGCAACGTTTTTAATTGAAATGGCGTGCACCGGTGCCTCTTCGTTTCCGTTTTCAATAACCTCAAAAAAGTTTGTATCTTGGAGCGAGGAGGGTCTGAATCATCCCTCCAATGACCGTTTAACAAATCTTTCAATACTTCCAGCATTTTCTTTTGGAAACATGATCTCTGTACATAACGGGAACCCTTTTTGGAGGCAAAGAATGGTTTACACAACCATTTCGCTTGTCTCGAAGGCATTGCAGAACGAGTCTCAGTCGCGGAATCCCCCGGCACTTGGTGTTTTAGCAGTCTGTGCCACTCTGTGTTGCTTGCCTGTTTCGCTTTTGTGCGAATCAAATCTCAAGCAAATGATTCCAATATTGGTTGCAGGTTTGGTACACCTGTCAAAGGACTTGAGTGCACTGACTGGTTTTGAGAGTTCACTGTATTGCCAATCAGATCTTTTGGGTTTGATCCTTGCAGCTCTCATCAAGCTATTTGCTCTGTCCCCTGAAGCTGTGAGTATTATTTACATCAATTGTGTTGTGATACGTTCCTGCAAACTCTCAGGATTTTTTTACTTAACTTCTCCAGCTGTCGAGATTTACAACTGTTATCATATCTAGTCTTATGTTGCTTTGTGCATGCACGAAATATGATGATTCATTCTTTCCAAAGCAGATTTTAGCCTTGCAGTGTCTTGAAAATGTCGCAAAAGCCCCTTCATCTAGATATGCCAAGTTAAAAGAAAGAGACCAAGTTGTGGCTGTTTTATCAGCAGCAGTGGATCACCCTTCAGCTGTTGTTAGGCAAGCAGTGGTGCATGTGAGGAATGTTTGGTTTTTAATCTGATCGTTGGAAGGCTGTTGTGTTAATATCAAAGAGATAGCCGTAGATCTTTTCAGCAATGGAATTTCCATACAGCAGGTAGCAGCAACATGTATTGCAACACTCAGATGGTACTATTGTGCCTACAGTCCAAACTAAAAATAAGTTCAGTTGTGAGGTTGCCTTCTCTGATTCACCTCTTGTGATGCACATTTATAAAAAAGAGAAAGGCCTAGCTATCAGCCCTCGGCCTTCTCCTCCGCTTCCATCCAGAAACCAAAAAGGACGAATGAGGTTGTAACCTATGGAGAACAGTCTCGTACAAAAAACCTCCTGTCAATCTCCTTTCATTTTTCTACTATTCCGTCACTATGTGAAGGGTGATCTAGTTTATTGTTTTGCCAAAACAAAAGGGCTAAGCCAAATAACTCCTTTCTGTGGGCTGCAGGAAAATTGCCACATCTTCGAGTTCTTGACCTCTGGTGACCAGCCTTGTGAAAAATAAACATCTCACCCAGCTCTTAACAATTTTTTGTTATTCCAGCACAGGACAATCCAGTTTATTTTGCTGAAACAAAAGGCTAAGCCACAAATCTCTTCATTCTGTCGGCCGCATTGAACTGTTGGCCACATACAAGTTGTTACATCTTTGAGTTTTTGACCTGTGCTGACCAGCATGGCACCAAAACAGCCCTCTCACTATGTTCTATTCACATTAGTTATATTCCAATTACAGTGGCAAAGAGAGCTCCAATTTATTTTTCAAAGCAAAAGTGCCAAGCCATAAACCTCTTAATTCTTCTGGCTGAGAATCGCTTTATCTCTGTGAGATTTCAACTGTGTATGACTAGCCTGATGCTAAGCTTTATTTATTTCTTCTAGTATTGAAATTGTAGTGGTGACAGACCTCATTCATTTCATATACATAGCAAAGCAAGATCTCTTTGTTGATGCAGTACCACAGTCACTTCTTCCTATAATATCAGCTGTTGAGAGTATCACATGTGATGAGCCAGCAAAATTGATCTTATTGGTGACTTGTTCACAGGACACAGATGAAGAAACTGCAAACCTCAATTAGGGGGTGCCACAGTAAAGTGACCAAAAACGTGATTTCCTCCAATTCTTATGAAAATCACAGGGAGTGTAGATATTGGTTAATTAGAGGATTGCCATAAGTTTGAGAAATAAAATGACCAGAAGGTCACTTCCCCTCACCTATCCACCATTTTTTTGATTTTCAGTAGTGACTCGACCAAAATTGACTAGTGACTAACTCTTTTGAATAAATTACGAGTGTTGTACACCTACCCTAATGTTGGTTTTTGAATAAAATTACATCGGCAACATTACTATATTGTTTGAAACAGAAAATCAACATTAGCGTGCAATTTAACTTTTATTTGATGTAACAATCATATCTCACAAGTCCTTGTGCCATGATTGATTCAAGTGTTGATCAGGATTGAAGTCCCTTTTTTGTAATTTTTCACCTGTAGGATTCAGCCACGCTGGTTCAATATATGCTCATGCCACATTACATCCACCAGAATGTAATTTTCTTGTGTTGACTTGTCATTCACAAATGAATTAATTATCCCCTGACACCACTGCAAAGTAATCCCTCCATCATTAACATGATACGTGAAACACATATCTAATTTGAACACACCACCTAAAATGTATTACATAGACCAACTAGTCTCCTGCATCTCATTCAACTGCCCATTCTACTACTTCCCAACCAATCCTGCTCTTTCATTGCATTCTATCTAATGATGTCTTCTTTGTGAAATTATCTTACTCTACTAAAACTGCAGATTTTGTTCCAAGCACCAATTCATCAGGACATTTTTGTATTTTTACTGGAGGTTTAGAAGGAATCTCTTTGGATGATTGTAATGGAATGACAACTGATACTAAATGCTCTAAAAGCTCTCATGGATCACAGACATGCCCTTTCATTAACTAATGATGATGGGTTTCCTCCCAACCAAGCCCTAAGTAACAAATAAGGATTTGTTCCTTGACACAATGGGGTTTATGTTTCTTTTTTGTCAGTTTATGAACTCTGTTAATGCCCAATATGCTGTCTTCTAGCATCTTGGTGAATGAAATTGATGAAATGTATATGTTGCTTCAATATGTGCCCTTTCTGCACCCTTAAACTTCTTCTCTTCAATCAAGTTCATCTTCTCCACATGTCCTTCTCTCTGTCAATCAATTGCTGCTCCAAAGTCTTTTCTTGCCTACACAGATCCTTTTTTGCAAACAGCTATTAGGGAATCTTGTAATTCTTCACAAAGAAAATTGAAAATGCCAATTCTATCTGAATCAGGATCTTTTCCTTCCTTCCTCTTCCCACCTAATACTAAGCATGCATGGTCATGTACCATGTCTTATACCTCATTTGTCCAATTCTCCCAGTGCTGGATGAATTGATGCTGCCACCAGTGCAAAGAATATCAGTTAATGTAGTAAACGTGCCTTCAGATAGACATTGTTTGCCCTCATACCTACTGTGGCAAGCTCTTCCTCTCTTGTGATCACCGTATGATTGTATTTGCCCATGGTGGCAGATAGATACTATGAGTGGATTTTTTGTGTCCTCCACCTTGGTGAGAGTGTTGTTGCAAGTACTGCTGTCAATTGATAACAAAAAGGTGTGGTTTCTCTGTTCTGAGTCTTAATGGTCAGTAGAGTTTTATGCATTCCTTCCTCTATAACCGACAAGTGGTCTCTGCCTCAAGATTCGAACCTATTATGTTTCCTTCTTTCTTTTCTTTGAAGTAGATCGTGTAGGTTTCAAATTCTGGTAGACGTTCATACAATGGCTCAAAGATAGGTATCATAAAATCATAATCTAAGAGCAGCTCAGTGGCTTGCTGAACTTCAATGAAGGCAGAGTGAAGCAAGTTGATGGCTCTATTCATTGATCAGAACCCCAATCACAATCAGGACGTGTGTGCATATTGCAAACCAATGCAGTGGAATAATAATAGCCAGTTGTAGGATTTTGGAGCCAAGTGACAATTTGCGCACTGCCTAATGCGAGAAAGAGACAATGGTGGAGAATTTTCTCTCCACAGAGCAAACACTCATTTGTAAATGCAATCATTTCATCCGGTGAGTCATAAACAGGATGGGCTCCCTCAAATGCTGAATCTTGTCTACTACTTCCACAAACTCTGATCACAGGCAGAAACTGTTTACCAGGACAATATCTCTTCAGCCATTCATGAAATTCATCTCCATGTGCCTTTGGATAATTAGCTTAGATGTTAAACTCATTGCTGGCTTTGATTAGCATGAAATTGAGGCAACAGTGAACTCTGAGGTTTGTCGGAATTAGTTCAAGGTCTTATCAAATGATCTTCAATCAATTGACCTAATGAACCTTCAATATGATCAAACCAAACATTATGAGTGTGGCTGTGACATTTGCCATGGAAGACCACAAGATCACAGTTGGGAGTACCTTTCTCCTTAGCAAGGTCAATGATGGCTGATTCAAGGGGGACCCCAAGGCATCATGCTGTAGAGCAAGTATCATGTTCAATCATTCCACCTAACACTCTGGTGATATCCATTTATAAGGATCTGGGAGTGTTTCTATCTGATCAGGTCTGTTGGGAAACATAAGTGAAGTCTGGTCTCTCCAAGCTTTCAGGAGGCAAGCACTCTTATCAAAAGAAGACATGATGGCACAGGATTGGGATGCTGCAGTGTCATCCTCTGAAATTATTGCACTGTGGAGACCCACAATTTTAAACTTGTTATCCTCTGCCAGGAAACCAATTACAAGGTTCACCAGTGAAGTCTGCTTGTGAATTATTTCATTGGTGCAATTGTTTCCAATTCTTGGCTTCGCCCAGTTGAAAGGCAGCTAATGTCTTGGTTACCAGCCATAGAGTAGCTCTCAGTCTGCAAATATGGGAAAGACGGGTACCTCCATGACCACATCTGATCCAGGGAAAAAAGTCGTTGCCATGGCATAGATGTTGGCTTGGATGCAAGTTGATGGAGTTCTGTTAGCAAGCATTTCCAAGATGAGCTTATCAACATAGAAGAGCCACCTTTGTGGGTACCATGTGATTTATCAGGGATAGAATGTTTAGCAATGAGCTTGGGTCCAGTTGATCTTGATGATGCATTCTCCATGTATTACTTGTTGATGTAGCATCAGTTGCTTTTTGTTGAAGGTGTTCTGTATTTTATTTGGCATCCTTGGGGACCTTGTTGGCAGTTCTCATGTCTTCTAGCAGCTCATAAACTTCTTTTGTATTCCAACAACTAGCTCATTTGCCTCCTTCAAGGCAGCATTTCGCCCCTTGCACTGTCCATAGGTTGGTGATGGCTTCCTTGTGTCAAAGTCAGAGATTGTCAAATGCTTATGCTTCTCTTGCTTGATGCATTAAACAGCATCTGCTAGTTCATTAGCTCTGGTTCTATTTTGGTCGGGAAGGTTGGTAATGGACTATGCAGTGATGACAGCAATGATGGTAGGTTACAGACATGGTAATGAAAAGAAGACAAAATGTGAGCATCAATAATGTTACCTGTATTATTTTATCCTTTTGCTTTGAAAGCATGACAGTCTTCTTTTCCAATGGTATAAAACTGTTTACTGTTCTGCTGAATGATCTCTTTCATTATTTTAATGCAAGGGGAAGTGTCATGAGCAAAAAATTGAGTCCACAGAGAGATGAGACATCAAAAATAGAAACTTTGCATGGTTCTCATGATTTGAAGGCACATTGATGTTCTTTGTTAATGCAGCTAATATGAGTTTGAATTCAGCCTCTTTTTGATCAAATTTCCCATGCAGTTGGTGGGACTCATCAACAACCTTCTTCAGGGATCCTTGGAGAAAACTACAGTTTCTTCTGGTGCCCTCCATCACCTCCACAGGTTGGTCAACTTTCCTCTTGAGATTGGAATTGACTAAGAAGAGGCAAGCTGGCTTTTTTTGGACTGTGGCTGCTACAGCTGCAGTCTCCTTGAGGAAGTCAGAAAGCTCCTTCTTTGTTTTTTTCTGGTAGGAGCAAAAGGTCAATCAGATAGAAAGGTTGGTTGTTGTGGATCTGCCTCAATGGCCTGTGTTTATTGTTGCAGAGTAACTGAGTTTTTTTGCATTTGGCCAGTTCTCACTTTTGAGTGACCTTGGCCTGAGGATGCTTTCCTCTACATCCTCCTGTCTTCTTGGGTAGTGCGGTAGGGCCACACTGTTAATATTTTATTCATAAGTTTGTTCACAAGAAAATTTCCTTATAAACAAAATCGCTCGATATTATGTATGCCTCTTGTTCAT
>JALLPD010001941.1:0-11009 GCA_036940065.1 Cyclotella cf. meneghiniana | reverse complement strand
CTATAGTGCTAACTCCCTGTTCACTGCAGATCAACTATGAGAGAGTACGATACAATGCTCTAGCTTGATACCACTAAGCTAAAGTACTGAATTATACTACATTCATGGCTGATTCCTGGTCTCTACAGGAGGTCTACGGGAAACTGTACCAAGACTGGATGATAAAACTCTTCAGTGACCACCTTCATCCATTCTTCATACAAGTGGACTACCGTGGTGGGGTTATGAACAGGTTGGGGGGAGTAGTAGGGGAGAGAGAAATGTCATATTGCAATGATCTTCCGGATGCCCTTCCTTGAAATTTTGGTGAGTTACATCAATTAATGATGACTGTCTGCCTTCCTTATTTTGATGTTAACCTCTGTCATGTTTTTTCTCTGGGTCAGATGGCAATATCATCTTTGCTGCATTTCAGAATCTGGTGTTGTGAGATGAGACCTGCCATTTCTTGATAATAAATAACAATGAAGTGACTGTAATTGAAAACATCTTCAGGTTTAGTGGGTATGATTGTGTCTTTTTATGAATCATCAATGACATCGGAACCAATGATGGTATGAAATATTTGTTATCGTGTCCAAATATTCAGTTTTTTGCATCATTTTGAGATTATTGAACACATGATTGAAGGATGTTTTGGTATGGCCACTGATGAGGAATACAACTTGTATTTCACTGATGTACCTACATTAAACAAGAAAGGAACCATAATTAACACAGCACTGTTTTTGTTTTGCTCCACCCAGTAATCAAAGAGAACTTCCTCCTCTCTCTCAACTCTTTACAATGTTAATGTCTTCATAATTTTACAAGCCAAATTTATTCTGCCTATCTCCACCCACTGCTTCCTTGTAGACATGAGCATGCATGTGATCCCCATCTTCCATCCCTGCTTCATAATTACATGGATTACCACAGTCCACCTTTAAAGCAAAACACACTAGTTGGTGCCTGGCTAACTCATCGCCACAGAAAGCATACTTCATGTTCTGTGAATGATCACAAAGAAAACAACAATGCCTCTCAGAATGTGGTGGATTATTTTTAGATGTGCTAAAGCTTCAGGAACACTAGGTTTCAAATTCACCACTTTGCAGTTGCTGTGAACACATGACGAACATTTGTTGCAAATTCATTTGGAGTCATCATGGAAGGATGGCATTTCTTCTCTACACCTTTATAGGAGTTAAATTCATTTCAATCCTTTCTGGTCTCAGATTTTCATCAGTCTCTACCTGTCTCTAACTCGTTGTTTTGTGTTTCATTGTCTGACATTTCTGCATCATACAGTATCTCATTCTTCATGCTCCAGCAATCTGAGTCCTCACACAGATATGCACAAGCATAATTGTATTTGTGCCTGATGGTATACAAAAAACAATCATTGCAAATGTCTGTGTATTATCAGCTCATTTTCAGGTGCTTGAATGCACAGCACAAGAAATTCATTGAAACCCCCCAGGAGACAACATTTTTCTTAGCCACTCATCAATCATGCTGCAAGCAAGTACCATCAGGTTTTGACACCATCTTCAAACCACATTTGTAAAATTAACAATAGTAGAAAAACAGCTTTGTACAGACCATGGGGATGTAACTTCCTGTGTAGCTTTAGTTGTGTGCCATTATTAGGCCACAAAAATTATGAACAATCCATCTTGCCATATGTTCATCCAAATCACAAAGCTCATGAAAGTGGGCATGAATGGCATCCATCTTTGGCAATTGGCTTTTGCCTGGTACTTTCCTTACCTTTTTAGAGATAGAGTGGAAAAGCAGTGGCAGTCTTTATGATAGATGCAACTGAAGGCCAATATGAATAAATAATGACAAGCAGCTTCATCACTGCATGTTTGCAGATGAGGTCCTGTGAGTGTAGTAAGTGAATTTGTTTGGATTGAGTCCAGATGCATAGAAAGGGAATTTGAGCTCAAGGGGTGGATTGCAAAGCTGGTCACCATAGATACATCAGTCTATTTGGGTCTGATTGTGGGCCTGGTGATCGTTGAGAGCAAACTGAAAGAGATATTTGCTGATGGGTTCATGAACACAACTGTCTCTCAGTCAGTGAAGGTAGTTCTTTTGCAACAAGGGATGCCACAGATATCAAAGAACATTGATTGAAAACAACAAGAACATTATCACCTGAAGTTTTGATTGAAGACTGATTCCTATACTCATTAATAAGCTGGATAAGAGTTCACTTCATGATGGTCATCACAGTTGACAAAGTTGTATTTGTTAGCTTATGTTGGTGTTTCTGAAAGGAGATGGTTGTATGCAATGTGGTTTTAAGTACACCATGGTGAATCTACCGAAAATGGCATGGATGTCGTGGGCAAAAAGTAAGATCTATTGTCAAAAAAGGATACCAGTTTAACTGGAGTACTAATGCACCCCCTTTTGCAACAAAAGATAAAATTCTTGTCAATTTTTCATGATCAACAATAACATTTTCCACAGCACTCTTGTCCAAATTGTGCAAAATATTTTCTGAGGGAATTCATGTCTTGTGTGAAAATAGTACACCTTAAAATCTAAAATGCAGTTCAACTAAGATTTGAAGCATCTGGGTGAACGAGTTAATATTTGATGCTTCTTAATTGTTCATTGATGACTTGTGAGAAAAGGATGCTGGCTTTCAACAATTATGTCATTGAGGCCATCATTTTTACAATATAGCATTATATTCATAGGATCATGCAAATGTCACAAGGTGAAAATAAGTTGAGATTGTGAAAATTACTTAATGATGTGAAACATCGAATTTTTACCAGGTTATTTATTATGGTATTGTGAAAATAAAGCTTGCTTGTGAAGATTTGCTAGCATATGAGAATAACATACCTCTGACACAATCTTCACAATGTGATGTCATGTTATTGGAATGACATAATATTTGCAATATGAAAATAGGCAGGTCTCAGTTGCACCAATGACCACTACAGTGGAACCATTTGACTGAAGAATGGTACCACCAAAGCACTAGCGCTATTTTTTTAAATTACATTAGTGATAACAAATTTCCTCAACTCCCTACTACATATTCTTTGTTTCATGAGCTTTTGATTGGTATATAGGCTTGATGGGGCTCTGACCCTGGCATCTCATTCAAAGTTGTGGTTGAACTTCAATCTTTTCCAAAAATATGACTGTCATGTTACACAGGAAATAACTTTTGTTTGCATGAAAATAATCATGACAACATAGTCTCATCTTGCTTCTTACATAAATAGGAATGTAGACAAGCTTGACTAGGTCCATCAAGGCCAAAGCAGAAGCAGACCATGCCACTCTATGCCGTCTATGTTGCTTCAGAATGAGGTTCTATTACTGCAGTCATCATTGAGATCACAGAGTGATATTCTATGCTATGCTGTCTGATAATTTCTAAAAATAAATATATTGTTTTCTGTAATAATTATACTATTTACTGCACTTTTCTTTGCTCTACTGCACTACTAATTGTTTAGAACAGTCACTTCATCACTTGCTGATGCACCAAATTTATATCTGATCCATCCAATGCCAACTATTTCAGTCAGGTGACAAATTCCATCTGTCCTACAGCCCTAAGAATGATCATTGAAGATTAAAATTAACTAGCAAACTTAAAATTGTGATGGGAATTATGATTGAAACAACTAATTGCTAGCACCTCTACTTGTTCATGTTTTGGCATTGATGTTGTCAAGGAGCAGCACATCCAAATCACAGCTCACTCAAAGATTGGAGCAAATCTATAAGGAGAGAATCTCTGAGGAACGAATCTCTAAGGAGCAAATCTCTAAAGAGCAACATCTAAAGAGAGTATTTTTATTATCTAAACAATTGTTTTAGGCATAGAATGGTAGTTCATAAAAGGAATGCGGTATTTACCTGTTAAGTGCAATGCTACTGATGTGTATGTAGCTCACAGTATTCTACTTTAGCTATGCATGCACCACACTTCATTTAGGCCTCTTTTGATACCAAAAGTATACTTCCTCCTGTATACAAAAAAGGCCATAAGCATGGGTATGACATTCTTCCCCTCCATAGTGAGTCTCACTCTGCTGTGAATCAAACAGAGTGTGCTGTCTAAAAAACCCCCTTTCTTTTCCTCAAAATGATGAGATGGAGAAAAATAACACAAGGTAAAAATCTTAAAAAGATTGTGGTTACAACTTGTTTGTATGAGCTGTCTTAACTGGGGTGAAATGAACTGTTCTAACAATAAAATAGGCTATCTGTGTATTGTTAGCACTTTTGAGTCTCCCAAAACATGTACTATAGATGTCATCACATCCAATAGTGTGGATGGACTGTCTGTTCCTACTCCAAACTTTTGTTGGACACTGGCCTTCTTTAGAACGTTCTGTAACTTTCTGTCCTAAGAGCCTGTCACTCTGACTTGGCTTCCTGAAATGGGTATTGCATGAACTGCCACTCAGATAGTCACAATAGCATGCAAGACCTGCTTGAAATGTCTTCAGATGTAGTAGCTAACACATGATATTAGTCATCTTATACAACTACATTTTAGGTTCTGACTGTGCAATCTCAGGAAAATGTCATTCATTATGGTATACACAGGTGCCTGCTACCATGTATCAGCATACCAAGAGAAATCCAGAACCACGGCAATAAACCTGTAGTTGTGGTTGACTGTGAGGCATCCATTGCAGTGGCCAGGATGATACCTCTCCTGTGAGTCCAGAAAGAGTCCTTGTGGAGGAAGATTGATTACAATAGATTTAATGATGTCCAGAAGTGAAATGACTAATTGCTAGTGTGTTTGGCAGTCTAATTATTGTTGAAAACAAGTTGAGTCTGGCAGATATCTCTGTATGTTTCATGCATACCATAGCGCGAGCAAGAAAAAGTTTTTTGTTCCTATTGTGTTTCATAATTGCAAGCTTTGGCTTGAATGCTATTGTTTATCCCCCTCAACAATCAGAGCCATGAGGCAAAGGAGTGAGAAAAAATATCCACTAGGGAAGATGAGGATAATGTGTAGTCACACTGATGAAGACCATACAACAGCATTCTTTGTCAAAGAATATGCTGTTGTTTGTGGTACTCCAATGGTCATCGGGCATAGCTAACACTTTGGTAAGTGAGGCACTGAGCCTTTTATCAGGAAACACGACTGTACAGTCAAAGGTTTTGTACATCATACAGTGGTACCATCAAGAGACTTTGCATACTCATTGTGCTTAGCAGGGGGTAATGGATTGCATGTAATGTCATTTTTTACTGCTGCTTGTTGGTAAAAAAGCCTAATTAATTTAATATCAACACAAGCTCGTACTTGACTACAAACCAAGAGACATCACAATTACAACCACAAGTCGGTGATAATGTTGTGGTAAAAGATTGCTGATCTTTAGCCAAATGTCTGTGGTGGTCCCTTTATCTTAAAAAGTGGGAAAGTATGTCAAGCTGCAAAAAAATGTTTGAGCAAGATATGGAAGAGGTTGTGCTTAGTGAATGAAACCTTGATTCACTCCTCAATGCAGCAAGAATTGAGTAAGACTTTTTAAGGCTCTATTTGTTTCATAAACATTTTTTGTTTGTTGTGCACGGTGGGAAGCTTGTCTCAAAGCTCATTTGAAGTTGATTCCACTTGGGAGATGTTGATTAATAATATTTTCTTTTCAAATTTTTATATCCAGGTGTCACAAAAAATCCTGGGACTGGCAATCTGTTACCTGCACAGAATCAAGAATATTATAAAAATTTCAACCAAACTTTTTTATCTAACAATTCATACATAACTCTTCTTATCCAGGAACAAGACTTAGAAAGAAACAGAAAGTATTTCAGACTTTTGCATTTTATGCTTTATTTGTTTAGGGAAAACAACTATTTAATTTTTGTGTGTGCTATTGCTGATTGTCAATGGACAATACAAAGAAATATCTTGTTTTTACTTTGTTGACCCAGCAACTTTGCTTTCCACAAAAATAATGCCTGACTGTTGAGTACTGTAAGACTTAACAAAAGTTCTTTCCTACTAACATTGAGTGGGATCCTCACCTGTCAGAGGCAACCATCTTTTATATTCTGAAACCTTCAACGTTTGGTTGATAGTTGAGTTTTTTTGAACTTGATTTGTCAGTGAATATCATCATCATTGACTTTGTTTTGCAATGATTATTGTCATCACAACTGACCGGCATTTGTTGTGCTTGCTCTTTCAACTAGCACAGTCTGTCAATTGCTTCTCACAATTTTTGCCCCATGGAAGCCATGATGGCTTGCAGAGTTTGCAAGTGCCATCACTGGCATAGTTTCATGAGTTCATGTGCAATGTTGAATACTTGATGCAATCACTTCCTTGTTTCTGGAAAATAATTTGCAATTGCTCTATACAATTTACCATGTCATCAACAATGCCTTCATGGCTTTACAAGAGTTAGTTGGATCTCTTCACAGATAGCGTAATTCTTCCAGATGGCCTGTCTTGGCTTGTGAGGTTATCCATCCTTGCTCTACATGAGCTTGGTGGAATCTTTGCAATCACTTGTGTAAATCACAGGGATTCATCATGATTGCATTTTGCAATCTTGTGGAGTCATTGCAATCACTCTTTGGTGGATTGCAGGCTTCAACATAATCGCTTTTGCAAGGTTGCTGTATGCATTGTATGATCATGGAAACCTGCATAATCACTTGTGTGACTCTCAGGAGTACTTTGCGATTGCTTCTCACTCATGGTGGATATCATGCTCGTGTTTGCAAGTTTGTGTGTTCCATTAGTGTAGCTTGTACATCATTGTGACCTTCCTGGTCACTTGCACAACTTGCAGGGGATATTTGCACTTTCATGAGTTGTAAAAGTAGAGCATGACAGCTCTCTTGAGTGGGGCTCGTAGAGCTCAGCTTGCAATTTTCTTCAAGGCAGAAGTGGAATGCACCAAGAATTGTGAGTCTTCAGGGTCTTCTTGAGGGACACATGAATGAGTCTTAGGGTCTTTCAGAGCCTGGTGGGAGCCTAAATTTTGAGACTCCAAGGTGCATTTTTTCTTGGAGGCAAACTGGGAGGTTGTCATCAAAGGTGGAGGGAAGTGGTTGCATGTAAGGGCTATTTTAACAGTGTCCTATAGCCCTGAGAAGTATCATTGAAACTAAAAATGAAGGAGCATAATCGGAAATTAAGATGAACATGAAGATTAAAAAAAATGCTAGCACATCTACTTGTTCTTGTTTTGGCCTGGATGTTGTCCAGGAGCAGCATTTCAAAACCACAGCTCTCTCAGAGATTGGAGCAAATCTCTAAAGAGCAAATATCTAGGGAGCAAATCTCTAAGAAGCAAGTCTCTAAAAAGCAAATCTCTAAGGAGCAAATCTCTAAGGAGCAAATCTCTAAGGAGCAAATCTCTAGGGAGCAAATCTCTAAGGAGCATATCTCTAAAATGATTACCTTTACTCTCTATTGATGGTAACATGTATAACACGTACAATTGGAATGGTAGTTGATGAAATGAATGAAGTAGATACCTAGTAAGTACCATTCTACTGATCTGTATGTAGCTTATGCAATCTACTGTAGCTATATATGCACCACACTCATTTAGGCCTCTCTCAATACCTAAGGTATACTTCATCCTGTATACAAGAAGGGCAACAAGCAAAGGTATGATACCATCACTCATGCACATCTATCTGTCTCTATACAGGTCAACATATTCAAATTCATTTCATTTTGATTGATTGTCAAATCTAGCACATTGGATGATGAGAAGTCCCCCTCCAAATATGATGAGCAGCCCATCCAGGAGGACCAAAATACACATGAAAGGCATTAATGAGGCAATGATGTAGAGGGATTAATGAGGGAAATCTCTTAAAAATCAACTAACATTTGCTCAATTTCCAACTCCACTATTCTCATCATGATGGCTGCTGTGTAACAAAATTTGCATAGTTCTACTGGTGTTTATTTCTTCTAAAATAATATGAATATTACCAAACCAAGTGACAGGATGTTTGTAGGTGATGTGGCAGTGTGGGTGATTGTGGCAGACCTGGTGTTGAAATGGTGTGTTTCATGAATGAAATGTGTGGCAGCGGAGGAAACCATAATGGTGTGGAAGTATTGTGATGCAAATATTTGCTAATATAGAAACAGGTATGTTTTTGTACATGACACCATGTGATGTGACAGTACTCCAGTTAAATTGGTACATACAAGGGAGGACTGTAATGAGAAGGGAGAAAGAATGAAAGAGTGAATTAAGTGAAGAAAAGCAAATATTTGTTCAAGAATATTTCTTCAAAATCATTCAGTGATCATAATTTCAATGATGTGCAACCAAAACTTGTATTTTTTGGTGATTTTTCCACTTTTTAATATGTCCTTGTGAAATTGGTCTCTTTGATTTTACGTCCTCCTGAATTTGAATAATCTAATTCCCTGTTTTTGCTCAAGTTCATGCATGTACTCAAATCTTCAAGAAGAGTGACACATATTTTGATATGATAAACATGTAAGCCACATCCTTGTGTTGTTGCTGCACCATATGGTAAGGTATATCTGTCTCAGCTTTTGTCATCACTACAGAAATCTAAATCCATCACCATTCATCATCAAAATCACTATGCTTCCTACTGTTGTGCATGATACACTCTTCCTTGCTGTTCACAGTTTCACAGTAACATTGTTCTTCTTTGCAAACTAGTGCTAAAGATTGAGACCAAGATTGCATCCTTGATCACAAGATTGTCAACTAGAATGAAAAAGGTTAAATTCTAGGAGCAGTCTAGTTCTTGATTGGTCTTTGTTCTTTCCATTTCCCATTTCATGGTTTTGATACCCTTCCCTGCTCATGGTTAACCTTTATATCATCTCATTTGCATTCATGTTCAGGGTTCTATTCTAGCATGAAGTTCACACCCATTGCAGTCATGCTTCTCATGCCAACCAGCCTCACTTCCACCTTTGTCAGGCCAAGTCCCCAGACTGTCTCCTAAACCACCCTCTCATCATCCTACATTGACTAAAACCCCACATTGTCCCACCACTAGATCCAGAATCTTTTCCTACCTAAATCCTGTACCCATCACTCCATCCCAACCAGATGATGCTGGCATCATGTCTTATATCAATACTATTCATAAAGCATACAGCACCATCATTATCCCAGCTAAATGTGCCAAGGCCAATACAGACTACATGGGTGCCTTATCAAATATTGGCTCCAGTCCGACCACAAATGGACTGGCTAGTAAAGATTGCGAACTATCTTGATAATCCCATGGGTGCTGTAACTACCACATAAGGCAAGGCGGATATTGCAAGCTATCTTGACACCATTGGATGAGGGACATCAAAAGTGGGAGGACAGGGCATCACTTCTTATCTCAATACCATTGCATCCTCCTCTGCTTTCAAGCCATTGGCATTTGTCATCATGGGTTGTCTTGATATAATTTTTGGGAGAAACAACAACTGTGCCTCCCATGGCTGCAGACAATACTTATTTGGAGGATGCTTGATCAGGATCTGTTGACAGTTGACATGACCATGTTTGGAGCAGGTTTGTAAGTTATTTTTCTACCATTCCAGTAACAAATGCATGTGTTGGGGGGGCCTGGTATTACTTTCTATCAAGATGTATCAAGATACGATGCTACCTGGTCCAGCAAGAATGGGTGGAGCTGGGTTGCAAAGTTATCTTGATTCCATCCATTGTGAATACAATGCATGATGCTGTGGTGATGAACATGGAGGAGTGTGCCAAGACGAATGGTGATTACATAGAGGTCCTGACAACATGAGAGGATTCAGCATTGACTACTGTGGAGGGTGCCAAGGCTATCAACTGCTGTTTGATGCTGGCTGTTTGGGCCATTTCATGCTGGATGTCTAAGCTCATTGATTGTGTTCTTACCGGGATCCATCAAACATGAACAAACAATGGCAGGCACCAAGGGAATATTGGAATTGTGAGTGAAATACGATAATTGTGATGTATTTGATGTGATGGATGAAACAAACATGCACATGTGACATTGATATATACATAACAGTCTCACACAACATGATGCATGTCAATGTAGACTTGTACGGGGGGAGAGTGGCTTTGCAAGGGGGCCTAACAAGAGGTAGGCATGAAAACAAGAGATGGGGTTTCTTTTTGGGAGTTGTTTAATGTTTGTTCTTTTCTGGTCATTTTAGAGGGGTTTAAAGTTGGTTCTTTTTGTCATAACTTATGGAGGTAGTGGGTCCCTGTTCATAATATAAATGTAACATTGTTACATTTATAACATGTCCTTTTTCTTGACTGGCAGAGAGTGATTGGGGAGAAATTTGGATGATATTATGTTAATTTTTTGGGGATGTGTTTATGGTAAGACTTTTGTGAATGTAAGTGGTTGATATGTTCTGCATGTAACATTTTTATATATGTATTTTTGTCCTGACCACAAGGGTTATGGGTAGTGAAGTGATTTTTAAGTCAGGGTGCCTAGCTAGAGGGGGGGGGCAACAAATTAAGTGTAGGGGTTTCTTTTTTGAAAGTTTTGAGGTGTTGTGCTTTTGATCTTGATTAATAGATTTCGGTTCATGATTCATCATATACATGTAACGATGTTATATACATGACAGCCCTTTTTTTATTTACAGCTAATATTTTTTTGGGGGATGAGGGTGTTATTATGGTCGTTTTATTGTTATTGGGGTTCGTTTTTTCAGGTAAGACTTGTGTATGTGTGAATACTGGATTGTGTTACAATTCATGTTCTAAATGCGACATTGTTACATTCATAACTTGTTCTTTTGTCAGTGGTGAGGTTGAATGAATGGCTGTCTATGTAATTGTTTCATACATGATATTCCTGAATGTTTTTGTATGCTGACAACTAACACTTATGTTTCCTTCATTTTAGATGTTTTCTGGATGTGTGTGAAGAAAGGTGAGAATTGATAATGGTCATGAATTCTTGATTCTGTTTACAATTCATGCTATAATGACATAGGCCAATTATACACCTTATTTAGGTACACCCCATCAGCTTCCACC
>JALLPD010001939.1:0-11019 GCA_036940065.1 Cyclotella cf. meneghiniana | reverse complement strand
CCAGTTGGAAGCTCCTAGAGCTTACAAGTGTAAGCAGATTCTTGGCCTATGACACCTGCTTCCTTAATGCAATCTTTTTTGCAACAGCTCATCATTTTTTATTATATGATGATGTTCATGCCCTTCATGTTAATAGTTACAGCCTATCTCCCAGTCATATCTAGCGGCTGCCTACTCCACCCACCCCATGCAAGAAAAAGCAGCAGGGGCCATAAGAAGGAGGTACCACAGTGCCTACTTTTTATTTTATACATTTTTGCAACAGCTCTCTAATTTAATTTCCATTTAGGAAGTACACTCCCCTTCGCACCATGACATCCCAGCTCACATAATACAGATCCTCCATCTCCACCCACATCACACCATGAACAATATCAGCAGGAGACAGGAGCAGGCAGTACATTAGTGCCTGCTTCCCATTATTTACAATGCAATTTAAGCTGCTCACTTTTTCGTTTCCAAAAGTTCAATCCTCCTTAATGCCAACAGAATCATCCTAGCTCCCAGAAGTAACCTGGATCTGCCAACTCCACCCATTCCATAGCAACAATGATAGCCAGTGGGGGCCATGCGCAGGAGGTATGATAGTGCCCACTTCCAATTTTTGCTGTTTTTTTTAATGTCTCCATTCATGCATTTGCTCTATCTGCTTGTATCTTGAGCAGCAGAGGATGGTAATATATTTGTGTGTGAGTTATGTTTGTGAATGTGTCATCATGCAATGTTGATTGTGTGTCCTTTCACAGTATCAAGCATGGCATTTCAAACGGAACTTTGTTATTCATGGGGATTCTCAAGTCAACGGAGAATTAGGGTGAATAAGGCACCTGAGTAGATGGTTGTAAGGCAGGGCTGTGGCAGAGGAAGTTGCTGCAGTGTTTGCGGATGCATTTGGTGGTGTAGAGTAGTTTATTTTTGCTTGCTTGTTTCCTGGGCATGGGGCTGGTCATAGGATGGGAGGTAGGGGACCAGTCAGCAATAATATCAATATTTTTGTAGTAGCATAGCTAGACCATTCCTAGAGAGTTGGTAATTGCGGACTGTAAAATACCATAGTGAAAAAAAGATGATATCTTTAATTTTTTTTTTACGCGCAAAGCTGCTCGAAGTTAGACCTTTTGACGCGATTGCGATATCATTGTGTCTGATATTTGCAGATATTTGCTACACAGTATTACAATAGGTAAATTCATCATAATTTTTTTTATGATATTGTCCGGGCGTACCGTAAAACCTACCTACCATAACCATACAATACGATACAATACCATACACCAGATTATTGAATCATCGTCAATCGCATTCTCGTCGTCCATCAGATGCTTCGTTATCTTTTACCCAGTCGTGTCTTGTGATATCAAACCAATTCTCTGTCAATCGCACAGGCACAGCATAATTATCGATTATCTGCCTTCGGTTTCACAACCTGCAAATGACTGAATTGCATTAGGGTTAATTCAATTCCTCCTGGCCCCACTCTGGAACCTTTGGAACCTTTCTGCTCGTTTCTCACTCAATGCCTCCTCTTCGCTCTCGCCGTGCAACTAAATTCTAAAATCCATCACAAACAACCCTCCATTCAACAAACAATCCGCAATGAACGAACCCCAGCTTCAATCGCTGCTGACCGCCATCGCCATCTCTTCCGGCCTCACAACATCATCAACGACAACGCAGTCCCAACGAAGCTCGGCCTTCGAAGCCCTGGAACAATTCCAATCCTACCCCGGACGAATCGCGGCCTGTCTCCACCTCCTCTCCCGTCCCGCCCTCCACCTCGACGCCAACGCCACCGCCACGCCCGTCGACGTCACCACGTCCGCCAAACTCTACGCGCTGGGAATACTCCAAGAATTCCTCAAAAAGGGATACGCCGCCTCCTCCGAGGAAGAACGTTGGCATCTCCGATCGAGCATTTTGGGGGCGGCTCGCGGTCTGGCCTTGGCATCCGAGCCGGACTCGCGAATACTGTCCATGAAGATTGCGGCGCTTCTTGCCGATTTGGCCGTGAGGGAGTTTCCTCAGCGGTGGGGCACCTTTGTGCAGGATTTGTTTGGGGATGGGGGAATTTGGCTTGCCGGTGGTGTTGGGGTCAAGATTTGTTTGGAGTGTTTGAAGTTGATCACCGAAGATTGCACCGATAGCGATTTCAATTCCAAGGCGAGTAAGAAACTGGGAATCATGCACTTCATCGAGTTTTAGTTGATGTCTACTCTCACACTTTGTGTTTTTCCCGCCGTCACCTCCACACAGATATCCACCACGAGACGAAACGACATTCTCCTAGGCCTCAACGAAACATCGCATCTCCTGCTCCATCCCCTCTTCTCCCTCCTCTCCAATCAATACAACTCCATCCTACAATCCAAATCGACGCTGCAACAAATGAACGCCTACCTCATCTCTCAATCGCGATCGACCGCACAAATGACCGCCGACGAACGATCGCAATACCAACGCCAGGTGGAAGTGCGAGATCGATCCGCAGCCAGTGTGGCGGATGCGCTCGTCACGCTGGAGAAATTTTGTCAATCCATGCCCCTGGATTGGATGTTCACCGTTCAAAACGGTATCGATTTCGTATCGGCCTTGCTTCATTTGCTCCAAGAGGAAACGGCCAACATTCACGTCTTGGCAGTGGCGTGTCTGTACCAGTTGACCATGAGGAAATTGGAATCGGAGCATTGGTGGAGACTCGTGGGAACTCTTCCGGGGGCATTGTACGAAGCCAGCGTGGCGGCGGCACGGAGGGCGGAGGAACGAGGTTTGCCCCATGCGCATTGTATACAGATGTTGGTGGAGCAGTTGGAGTTTCATCGGGGCGTTTCGAGGATGGGGGCGACGTTGGTTTCGGCGCACGTGGCGTATATTACCGCGGATAAGGATGTGTGTTGTGGGAGCGGGGCCAAGTTTGATGCCGTTTCGACGTTTTTGAGATTGTTGTCTGAGATGGCGACGCATCATTCTGGTGTGGTCTGCGGGGAGCAGATCAACACGTGGGTTTCTCTTCTCCGTGATCCGGCGATTGTCAAGACGAAGGTGTTGACTTCTCATTTGAGCAATGTGTTGGTGGCTTACATGAAACATTTGGTGAGAATTCGATGGAGCGACGTGTGGGACGAAAGTCATCCCTACGCGGCGCTCATTGAGGAGAGTTGGGATTCAGAAGAAGACTACGAGGATTGGCTCGGCAATCTCCGTTCGAAAGCTAGTTTGTTATTTAGATCCATTTCCCACGCCGAACCGGAAATATCCGTGACAATTGTTCATTCCAAAGTTCAGAGTCTATTGACTGCACATTCTACCGGAGAGCCGCGTGATCAGATCAATCCTCAAAACAATGAGTTGACTCCCAAGAGCACAGCGTGTTTGGAGTTCGAAGGCGTCACTCAACCCCTAGACAATATACTTCAAGGTTTGCCCTCGTGGAGTGTTGATGATGGGAACTACGATCCAAAAAGAATGAAGATTCGACAAACCGTTAAACCGATGTTATCGGAACTCGCAAATATGATTGTTGCTTGGAACCCATGCGACATTTGGCTCAAGTTTCGCAGAACTTTATTGTTAGAAGCTCTGAAGCATTACTGGAAGTTTGAACCATCTACACTGCCCAGTGGGATTGACAGCCTACTTGTCTATTTGAGCGCCACTGACAATGCCCCAAGAGAATCTCTCAGCGTCGATGTCGTTGGATTGAGGAAAAAAGTGGGCGTGTCCATTGTGGCAGTGGCAAAAGTTGTTCCTCATTTACTAGTCCCTTGGCTTGCACAGCTCAGTGATAGAGCCAAGGCTCTTTTAACAACGGGCGGTCTTTCGCCGACAAATGAGATGCATCTCTATGAGTTTCTCTCCTGCGTAGCTACTGCCGTCGACAATCCCATAGATAGATCGAATTTCATCATGGATGTGCTGTCCAATTCGATGCGGACCTTGGAGTCACCGGAGGTGCGAAATGCAATCTCATCTGTCGATGGACTGCTTTCCTTCATGGGAATCGCTCAGGTCGCGAGCGACCCAGGTTGTGTTACAAATCACACATTCGTTGATAAGGTGACTTCAGATTTCTCTGCCATGTTTTCTGGTCTGAATCAGCTGCTATCCGTCGGAAAACGTTGTCATGAAGCCGCAAGAGCACGTCCTAATGGTGGACTGCCACTTCAAAATTTACCTCTGGTCATTGACGAGTCGTCATCCCATTTCCCCGACGAGGGTCCTGTGTCTCTCAACGAACTCGCAATCAACGATCCTTTTGTGCCCCTATGGCCCAAACTGCTGCCCTCGCTAATTCGCATATTGGATGTCACTCTCGGTGTTTGGCATCCGGATCGCCAAGCTAATCTACTCTGCAATAATATTCAACGCTATGCTCTTGCTATATCTGACGACGAAGCGTATCTTGCAACTAAGCAGGAGAACTCGACGGGTGGAGTTTTTGGAGAAGGAGGCACTGCCGGGAGTATAGTGTCGGGTTGGGATCGCAGAGACGTATGTAGCATGAATGCTAGTTTTCATTTTTATGGTCATATAGTGTTCAAACGAGCTCAATTTGAACCGTTATTCATTGTATACTCCAGAGAAATCTCACCCCGAAATGGAGTGGATGGTTCAACGAGTTACGAAACAACTGCTTTCAGCTCCTTGGTCTTCTCTCCGCGCAGCGTGTCTTGTATGCACCAGAAATTTCACACATGTATCCTCAGTTGGTATCCGTTGTTGCCAACACTGAACATATTCGCTCGATGGAGCATCGCCATCTGAATCAATACTTGTAGGTTTCTTTGCAGTTGTCTTTTCTGCTCATCTCTACGTGCTACTAAATCCTTACTGTTGCTGCTTGATAACTCCAGGAAACAGTTCATCGAAATCATGATGTTAAGCTGTCCCGCAACTCTATATCAATCACACCTTACAGCAATATTAGTGCCGCTGTTTGAAAACATACAGTATCGCTTACAATCTAGCTGGGACCCAATCATTCGCCTCGGGGCGATTTCTACCGACTCTACAAAACCTCTCACTTCAGAAAACTGTTCAGAGACTGTCAAAAGGCTTTCCACTGGTAATCCGGAATCTTGGCTAATGGCGTACTATGCAAGAGGAGGACTTTTTGTAGGGGATCTCGATAGTGTCACTGGTGAAGCCGCTGTTGAAAAGGCTCGTGTTGAGTTGACACGGAACTTTGCTGACATGATCCAATCAGGTAAGTCGATATGGAGAGTACGTGGCTTGGGGAGTGAATGTTTCAAAAGCTCTTCTGATCAACCCAAATATTTAGTTCTCGCCTTGAAAGGTGGGTGGGCGCTTGTGCTTGCAAATAAAGCAAAGGAAGAACAAGCTGTCAGAAGGAACGACCCCTCAAAGTTGACCGCTGGTCCTCGAAACCAAATCACGCAAGGTGACGGGCCTGTAAATGCTGATGGTAAGAATTCAAGGCCATACGCTTCTCGTTATGTATTGATATTTCCTTTCTGACGTGTCACACCGAACCAGGCACATCCCGAACACCAGTTCAACTCCATTTAGATGCAAGGAAGTTGCTGCGAATTGATAAAATGTGCCATTTTCTGTTGCTTGAAAATGAATTGATTGCCGGTCATCTAGTCGGTACAATTGTACAGGTAGGTGCGAGTACTTCCACGAAGGCTTCGTGACTTTCACTTCACCTCTATCTCATGTATTTTCCTACAAACAAAGTGTCTCGAATATCCTGATGCTTATTCCTGTCGCCGATGTACCAGAATCTGCCATCGGATTCTCGAGACAGTCGCATGGGTAGATCGTTATACTGATCTCATCGGGAATCGCCTTCTTTCCGCAGCCGTCAAAAACATTGTTACCGAGCCAAAGTGGATGGTAGGAATAGAATGGGATATGATCAATATTATTAGAGATATTTATGGACGATTGACACTTGGTCAGTACTTTCTTCCCGGAGGCCAAGGCCCAGGAATGCAACAGGCTCGCGACCCGAACAACACCGTTTGTTTTGAACAGTCTAAAGTTGTCGATAAGCCCTTGCAGGGAGGAGGGATATTGGTAGCGCCAAGTGATTTTCCTCGTCGTATATTTATCCAAATTGGTATCAGCCAAGATGATATTTTGACACTTGAAAAAGGCCTCGAGGAAAAGCGATCTGCCAAAGACCAGGTGATTAATGCGAATCGTATTTGAATTTAAATGATTTTAAGGTCCAAATGTCCCTCATGTTTGTTTTATGCCTCGCCATCACTTCCTGTAGAAGGACATCTTGCGAGACGTATTACGTGTTGCAGCAGACAAAATGAAAGAATCCGAGTCCCCATTCAACAGAGGTGACGATAACGGACTGCTTGGAAGGGCAAATGTCAATGAGAGCCTTTTGCATCGACATGCTAGGCAGCCTGCAGTATCCGCCCTCCCCGAAAAGCTCGTCACGTATAGCATGGTCAAGAAAGCCGAAGAGAAAGCTGTTGAAGCAGATGGTCCTTGGCACGGCAATCTTTTTGGTTAGTATGGCATGTTTTCGTAGGTCATAGACATTGTAGCACTAGATACACATAAGCACTGCGAGTTCTAGAACATAAGCTTTAGTAGTGAGGGCAATCCATGTTAGATCTGCATCTTTGCATCTCTCTTTTCCTTGAGCCAAGCATCAATCCTCTCTTTCAGTTCTACTGCAGGTACAACATCCTCCAATTTCAGCTCCTTACGATTGAACGGATCCATCGAATCATTCAGAAGATGCTGAGTGATGGTTTTGCGGTCGACGATGTGTCCACTTGTTGGGAGCAGCACTGGATCTGTCATAAACTCACTCAAAAGAGGGTCCATGAATTCGTCGGGTGCGTCATCATACAAGTCTTCTTCTCCAGCCATGAGTTTAGAGGCTTCTGCAACTTTGATTTCAAGTAGGGCAAACAGCTCCATGCTTTCCCCAATTAGTAGATTGAGCTTTCTACAAGTCTTCACAGCCTTACTCATTAGTTCAGGCGTATAGTATCCACTTTTCGCACATTCTAATTGAAACTCATTAGCGGCTGCAAATGAAGAGAAGACAACACAAACATCCTGCAGCATATCCTTTGGACGAAAGTTGTATAACTCTGACATCACCAAGATGAAAACGATTATGCAAAATTCGGGCTCATGACATCGGTAAACTGCAACATGAGAACTAACCTGGGTTGTCAACTTTCAAATCCATGCCTCTTGCGCCGATGAACTTTGTAAGGACGTGCAATAACATATTTGCAAGACGAGGGCACATTTCAGGCAAAAGAAACATATCGCGAATGTCCTGATCGGTGTTGAGGAAGCCAAGCATCTTCATGACAGAGTTACACAATGGTAATACGCGCTTCACTTGCTGTTCGTTTTCTTCATGCCTACTGGTGATTGTCTCTCTTTCTTCCTCGCTGAGCGCTGCCCACTCTTGATGGTTTGCCATTTGTAACTGGACAGTACGGATGGCAGGCAGCCTTTCCATTACACTCGCGAATTGATCATTCATTTCATTCACAATGCCATTCGCGAATTTTTGGAAACTCTTTTTATCCTCTGTAATTCGCCGAAAGGCAGGTTTGTGTTCGGGGCTTTCCCAAAGAAACTTTAATAGCTTTGCAATTTTGGTACGATGGCTATTTTTTTCGTAAAAACCCGTGTGCTCGACCTCCCCATATAACAAAAGCAATGAGGGCGCCAGAGTTTCTTGGGCAAGCTTGTCAGATGTGAGGTACGGCTGACCACCAGTGAGCGGATCACATGACACTGAACGAGGAACATCACTTCTGTCATCGCCACTGCTCGGAAGAAAAATGTCATGAAGGACATCTCCAAGCTTGGCTCGGAGGTTATAGTTACGGACCAACTACGGAATGATAAAAAGATGTCAGCGGTGAGTATGATGCGCAAAATACTTATGCATGAATCTCCGAAAGATAAGAAGCAAAACTCACATTTGCGTAATCCTTAGAGAGTAGCTTCACAGTCAACCTAAAGATATTCCCAAAGTCCATGCCAGACAAAAGTGTAGGCGTAAACTCTGCTCCATAATCCAAGACACTGCAATAATCAGCAACAATATGTTCTGGCATGGCCTTAAGCTCATCCTTATCCATCCTCAATAAAACTCCAGCCGCCATGTTGAAAAAGCGAAAGATATCGGTAATATAAGAAGGCGACATCATATGGATCTCACGTGCATATTGAATACCCAAAATCTGGTTCAGGCGCGGGTCGGATCGAACATCACCGTTCTGTTGCTGGATGTTCCATGCAGTGCGACGAGCGTGGTAGTTGATGTTTTCAAAGGCGCTAGCCTCGGGGACTATGCTGAGGGCTAATGCACGAGAGCAAAAAAAGAAGCAGAAGGGAATGAAGCTGTTGTTTGGTTGGTACGGTTTGTTTGTGTCTATGTTTTCCCCAAGTCGGGGAATCTGATCATTACCAGCGAGATCATAAACTCCTCCGTGATCTTTGGGGGAATTGACAAACCCAGGGTCTACAAGGAGTGTTTTTTTGGGGTCATTAATGATTGGTTCACAGAGTTTTAGGAGAACGACAGATAGATTCAGGAGAAATTCGGTGCTGCTGACTTTGGTGCGGTCCGGTCGAGTGCCACCAGCATTCACATTTACAAGTAGAGCATCTGTAAACCATCGAATGACCTGTAAATAAGAATGAGTTTGTACAAAGATGAGAACAAAGACATTCCATTTCAACAGTGCATGAGACACATCTGTGAGTCCCTCACCATCTTCCTTGCATCCTCCCCCGCAATCAACAATTGCTTCACCAACTCGTTACACTTATTCTGATAAAACTCCAATGCTCTGCGATATGTCTCCACGTTTTGATTAACATCCTTCTTCGTCCTAGTCGCTGCATTGGAAAAAGAAGCACCCACTGAGGGATGAGACTCTGGTAAACCCTGACGAAGGACCATGCCCAAAATAGTTTGTTTTTCTATCCCAGGCCCCGAACGATAGATATATCCGCTGCGAGTGTTGTTGGACATGCGCTGCATCATTTGAAACAATTGGATTTGCTGCGCCGTCGCTCCCGGAGGAGGGGTCGGCATTGGAGGCGTGATGCGCTCGGATGCTTCGGCGGTATTGGCAGCGGGAAGCGAAAATTTATTCATTTTGGTAAAGGCAATGGTGGCCTTTTTGTGGATACATAGTTCGCGGAGGGCGGATGTCAGCAAGAGGGGGTTTCTTCCGAGAGGCGATTCATCAGAGAGGTATCCTTCGTCAAGTATGGTTTCGCATTTGGCCAAAGATGTGACTACGTGCCCAACTACATCGGCGATGACTCTGTCAAATGCATCGACGTCTTGAGAGTAAAGTTCTTCGCATAGACAGTAGTAAAAAGATGTGTTTTTGCCATTAGTGTCAAAAGTAATGGAGTTAGTGGGGTCAGTGGTAGTGGTGGTTAGAGCTTTGGCGAGTTGAAAAGTTGAATCAGATGCGAGCTCGAAGAGGTCAGGAATCATGAGCGAGGATGCTGCATAGCTCACAACCTGTGTTCAAAGGATGACATGAGACAATGGAAGTGATGATGATGATGGGAGCAGACAAAAAATGAATTGTTCTTGGTGATAATGACCTCCAATATTCTGACACGCTGTGACCAGGAAAACACAGCAATTACGTACTACAATCTTCTTGATTGGTGCCTTAAGTCAAGAAAACACATCAATAGCACCTTCAAAAATCCGATTCCAAAGTTACACGAGCACAAACGCGGAGAGCAATAAGTTGAAGTACAAAAACGGATGTGATGACAAGCATTCTTAAGAAATAGCGACAGATCATACGTGCAATATGCAACGCAGTTCGAAGCGCTGCTGCAGTTACGTGATGGATACTCATGCATTGTTCAAATGTTTCAAAAAAACAACCCGATAGCTCTCGCAAACACAAACACTCTCAATTATCCTAATCAATGAATCGAAGCAACAATCAAAATTAAACCACCCATCAATATACCAAACGTCACTCACCTGGCCCCTCATCTCCACCAAAATATCCAACAATTCCTCGTCACCCTCCCCCCTCTTCTTGCCCTGCAACTCTTTCCACTCCTCCCAACTCCTCTTGTAACAACCACACAAATACACGATCAAATCACTTCCCCCTCCCCCTCGTGCCAAGTCAAGACGTGAATCGTGTTTCTCGATGCTCAGTCGAGAGGCTAGAATTTCGGCAATTTGATGTACCCCCCAATCGGATGCATTCCCCTCCCCCTGTTTAAAACCAGTAGCGGCATCGAGGGTCAGATTCAAATTGATTGCACCGGAAATGTCTTCGTTGAGCGACACCAGTAACACTTTTCGCAACAGCTGAGATTTTTTTCGAAGCATTTTTTCGGAGGGAGACAGCGCTGGCTTTTTGGTGGCTTGTTTTTTAGCGGCCGGTTCGGAGGAGGGTGGCGCCGTCTCGTTGACAATGTTGGAAATTGGAACGCCATCATTCGTCGATTTGGCCGCGGCGACAACTTTCTTATTGGGATCAATGGCGGTGGCATCGGAACTCGGAGCGTCCACTTCCATGGAATCGTCCCTCTCTGTCTCCGTGTCCTTATCACCAGCAGAATCGGATTCGACGCTTGATTTTTTCTCCAGTGATTCCAAACGAGCCATGCGACGAGCTCTCATTTCTTCTTCCGAGAGAGGCGCGGACGACAACGATGGCTGGTCTCGGACGTCTTCGTTGGTTTCGTTGGGATCGCGGCCGCCGAGGGCCCACCGGGCAATGTCAGAGGGGAAGAAGCCACTCATTGTTATTTATGTGGGCGTGCTGATATATATTGCTGTGGTTGTAGAGGGTCGTGGGTGGTTGATGTCTTCCGAAGCTTACAAAGGAGACGACGATAGATGATAGTATTTTGGATCCATGCTTGGCCATGTGTGATCCTCCAGGTTTGAAAGATCGAAGGCCAAATCAGGTGTGGATGCAGACAAATATTTTGGCGATCGAAATGACCCATCGAAAAAATTGTTTTTGCTACCAGTGAAAAATTACTTTGAAGCCCAAA
>JALLPD010001938.1:0-11062 GCA_036940065.1 Cyclotella cf. meneghiniana | reverse complement strand
TCCTTCTCCTCCTTCTCCTCCTTCTCCTCCTTCTCCTCCTTCTCCTCCTTCTCCTACTTCTCCTACTTCTCCTCCTTCTTCTTTTTTTCTTTTCCTTTGTCTCCTTTACTTCTCATGCTGATATTCTTTCTCATTCTCATTCTCATTCTCCTTATTTTTTATTAGCTTCAATTTCTACTTTATTTTTAGACATATAATGACCTTGATATTACTATTGCCATCTTTGACTTTTTAAAGTTATTTGTCTCAAACACATAAATATGCAATTTTTTATAGTATTGGTCACACATTGTTGTTGTATATTTTTAGTGCTAATGTAATACATTTGGACATTATTTTTGTTATTTTGCTAGAATCTGAGTACACCACTTTAAAGAGCATCCTTTAATCAATACAATTGAATATTTTTATTGCCATCTACCTTAGAACTAATAACGTCCTGTACCCATAATGATACTTTTCAAAAATTTTCATTCCACATGTGTCATATTTGACATTAAGAATGGAAAGCCACAGGTTGGCAACACCCAGGCACCTAAGGATTGCCAAGACCAACCCATTAAGCCTCCACCATTTGTGATAGGTTCATGCCTTCTTGTCACAGCAAAAGAGTCCCTCCAAGGTCTACTATGCACTGAAATTGATGATCATCCACATGTACAATTGGCATGCCATTTGCCACATAATGCACAATCTATCAATCACGACAGAATATAATCCCCAGGGGTTTGCTTAAAGGGGATATGCCTGTTTCCCTAGGTCATATTTGTTACACCTGTAACAACATTTTCTGCAGTGCTCAGTTGGACCTCTTATCTGTGGCTCTAGTAATGATACACACTTGTGGTAAACGACAAAATGCACACAATTTAAGATCCATTAAGACCCAAAATATGTATAACTTTAGTGCAAGTGTCAGAATGATCCCCAGAACCCCCACACATACATGTGTATTCATTAGTGAAATTATAAACAGTATGTTATGAGGGTTTGGACTGATTCTGTGTGTTGGTTGGTTTTGACTAGTTGTGTTTTTATGATTGATATGGTATATCATGTACCTGTTTTTGGATGTGTCCCATGATCATCCTTCCTAGTGTTGCACTCTCTATCATGTCTGCAATGAGATATTGTCAGTTTCCAAAACATGCTGTGTACCATTCTACTTGACACATTGTTTATCACAAAGCACCCTCACTAAAGGATGCTATCAATTCGTTGATCCAAAACAAGATACATTGGCACCACATAACACATCACATGTCAGTCAATTCCACCAAAATTCTTAAGAAATTGGGTATGCTCTCGTAAGATCTTCACATACATCTTGCATACTCTGATATAATACAGTAAATGTACTGTGACTGTAAATGTTGAATGAAAATGATGCAAAAATTTATCCCACAAATTCATCTGTGACAATATTGCAATTGCATGAGTTCCATTAATATGAGACCACTTTCACTGGGAAAAACAATCTTAGAGTCTAGTCACCTCACTAATGATTTGTACTCATAAATCAGCCACAATTCAGCTCACACACTGAGTTTGCCACTGCAAGTCATGTCATTGTCACAATAACAACAAGAGGCAGAATGGCTGCAAAGAAGAAGTGAGGGGCTCCTCATTTTTATAATTATTTATCAGCTGCTACAAATTTTTAATTTACACAATGTGAGTATACTCTGTGGCCTTTGTACAGACTTCTTTTTTCACTGACATGATGTCTAGTCTGTATTCAACTGTTATGATGATTGAAATGATGCTGAAAATGTTGAGACGTTTGAGATGTCTGTGATTAACTCCTCACCTCCCAAAGTGTAGACACATTGTTTTTTCAGCTGTCACACTTTTATCCAAGCCAACTATGTGATTACTTTGATTTGTTGAGGATGTTGTTTATTGTTATGCTGCAGTGCCAGTGACTACTTTTGTGCTTTTGGATGCATAATATATAAAATGAAATTATTAGAACTGTTATGGATCCATTTCATTAAACACACCTGTATAATCTATCCCTTATTGATTTTCTCTTTTTCCTAGACAGAAGGAAAGCAGCACTATTTCCTCTTCAACAACTACATGGCAATATGACAATATTCCAATAAAAAGATTCATGTTGGGCATAAAAAAGATTGTTCAGATACTCTCAATGAAACAACAGATGAAGGGTTGATTTCAAGCTGATTCATCCAAAGAATGAGCTGCTGCTTTCCCTTACAAGGATAAATGAGGACTTTGAATACAAAAAAAGAAATACAGAATGATGAAGAACTTGATTCACCAACCACCATCCAACTTGATTATAAATTAGAATGGAATTCAACAAAATATAGTTTGGAAAATAGAGTTAATTTGCAGTGCTAGTATTTTGTTTTATTTTAATGTTAACACAAACACGAACATGCAGAGCAATAAATTGAAGTACAGAAATGGGTATGGTGACAAGCATTTTGAGGACATTGTGAAAGATCACAGCTACAATATACCAAGCACTTTGAAGCAATGCTGCAGTTAAATAATGGATTCTGTGCATTGTTCAAATATGTTGACAAAAATAACTTAGTAGCTCTTGCAATTACATTCATTCCATCCTGATCAATGAATCAAACTAACATCAAGAATATAATCACATGAGTCATTTGCAGGGCCTCCCATCTCCACCAAAATATTCAACATTTCCTTGTAACTCTCTACCCTCTTTTTCCCCTGTAACTCCTTCCCCTCCTCCCACCTTCTCTTGTAACAACCACAGATACACACAATCAAATCACTCCCATAACCACCTAAAGCCAAGTCAAGATGTGAATTGTGTTTTTGGTGCCGAGACAAGAGGCTACATTTGGGAATTCAATAAATGCCCCAATTGGATGCATTCCCTTCCCCCTTTGCAACTAGCGGTGGTATCAATAGTCAGATTCAAATCGATGGCTACAGGAATCTCCTCCATGAGGGACACCAGTAAAACTTTTCTCAACGGCTGAGATTTCTTTCAAATCATTTTTTGGAGGGAGTGAAGTATGACCAGATGGCACCTTGCTTTTTGGGTGCTGGTTCAGAGGAAGGTGATGTTATCTTGTTGACAATGTTGGCAACTGGAATGTTATCATTTGCAATTTGGCCATTGCTCCAATTTTCTTCTTTGCATCCGTGGCCACATAATAACTTGGAGTGTCCACTTCCATGGCATCATCTTGCTCTGCCTTATGTCCTTATTCCCACCAGTATTGGGTTCAATGCTTGATTTGTTCTCCATTGATGTGAAATGAGCTCTCATTTCTTCTTCCAAGAGAGGTGCTGCCACTGACAAGGACAGCTGGTCAGTGGTGGTATTTGATTTGGAGGGATTGCAGCAACTTTTTGTTGATGGTATTGATGTATGACCCTGAGCATGGTACATTTGTGTTGGTATTATCCATTGGTGACTGGCAATAGTCTGGTATAAGTGATATTCTGGTTGGTTGTCAAGATTTTGCTAAAATGCATCTTGGCAGCCGTTGTGGCCACTCTAACAAATCATACAAATCATCATGGGGCTCAACTTTTCATAAAAGATACCTTCTTCATTTGTCATTTCTTATTGTTTACTCTAATGTATAAAAACCGGTTCCTTCAGGTGCATCTGATGCAGGTGGAGTTCTGTTGGTATCACTCTGGACAATAGATGTATGTGACAACAGATGCACAACTATTTAGGCTTGTTTCCAGTGCTGATAAAAGAAGGATCCTCCACATATCAAGATGATTGCAATCAATGGTGATGTCATGGGACACAGTCTTCTGTTGTTGCTCCATACGGTGTGCCTATTAGACCATATGCTTGGGCAGCTTTTAAGATAAAACCTGTAATTACATAAATGTAATGGATAATTTTCTTGTATCTTCTACAGAAGTGTTCCAGTAGTTAGTTTTGTACTAATAAAAGTAAGATTAAATGGTCCCAAAAATTCACTGTTGGTGCCATATGTCAGTTAAAACTAGCTTACTGACTCCTAGGTGCTCTTGAGTTTAGGCTGGGACTTTGTAGGCCCAATTGAAGGATCTGATCCGATTGGAGTGAGTCCCATATGCTTGATTGAGCTATTCATGCAGCCAATTGGTGACTTTGTACAACCCAATGACTGTATAGAATCGCATCAAACAGAGTTTTTTGATTGGTTGATCGAATCAGTCATGAGTTGGACAGTCCAATCGGAGCTCCGATTGGACACTTGTTTCCTCATCAAATCCGATTGTCCAATCGGATTTACAATCAGTGATTTGCTTCCACGTGTCTAGGAAAACAAAGGTGGCGGTAAATAAACTGATGTGGCAGGCAATGTTTCAACAAATTGACGATGTGGCGGGAAAAGTGGCAGGGAATACACTGATGTGGCATGCAATAATTGAACAAATTGAAGATGTAACTGGAAAATAAAGATTTGGAGGGAAAACTGGTTTGGACAATTGGCCAATCGGATCTGACTGGACTCAGACTTGTAGTACAAAGTCAAGTACAACACAAATTGACTTTTCACCAAATATTCTGTCACGGATTCCAATCGGCCGATTGGAATTGAATGTTACAAAGTCCCAGCCTTATGAAATGGCTGACTGAGTCATTTTGTGTGTATCAAACATCATTTCAAAGTGTTTCTGTGTTGTTAAATTAAAATATTTGATAGTACCAATGTTTACAGTATAAATCGGTAGGTTAGTCACATTAAATGTTCACAATCTTGCCAATTTGTGACTATCTCACTGATTTTTGGCAAGGATCAAAGCAAGTAAAATAAAAAAGTAAAAAATACAGACCATACAGAGTACTGTACTACTATACTTTTTAATATGATCTCTCTGTTCCTGCCAATTTACTTTAGGGGTAGAGTGATCTGTATGCTAAAGCCCACTCACCACCCACTTTTATATCACACCAACCGTGGCAAACCTTTAGCAGCTTCTGGTTCAGAGGCTTCTGGTTCAATGGATTTTGGTTTTGTGGCTTCCAGTTTGGTACCTTCCAGCTCAGTTGCTTTTGGGTTTTGCTGTGTTGGTTGGTTATTTTGGGTTTGGTGGTGGATGGTTTGATGGTTCTAGGTTAGGCAGCTTCCATTTTGTTGGCTGTTGGGTTTGCATTTTGCCATGGCAGGTTTTATGGCTGCGTTTGGCGGATGTAGGTTTGTTGGCCACGGTTATGCTTGCAGCAGGTTTATTGGCAGTGGTTTTGGTGAAGGCGGGTTTTGCAGCATCCGTTGGGTTCTGCGGTGTCAGGTTTTGCTGCACACTGCTAACATCTTATTCATAAGAATGTTCATAACACAGTTTTTATGAACATTCTTATAAAAAATACCTCTGACTGTCAAAAGCTTTTGATTTCTGGAGTCTTGTTATAAAATACTTATGAACAAATGCCTTATGAACATTCTTACACACAAAATTAGGATTAAAATAGCACCTCACAACCAAAAAGATAAATTGGCAGCTCAAAGAACTTCTTTCATTGCTTATGAACATAATTAATATTTGTTCTGAAAAAACCATTTGCTTGGTATGTTTTCTACCTAAAAAAATGGGTCCTCCTTTTCTATTGCACCCACCCTAAAATGGAAATCATATCCATGCTGAACACAACAGCACTGCAGGAAGGCTGCTATCCTCTGGGTTTGGAGTTTGTCCAATTGATTTTTATCATAGTGTGCAAGCTTGTGGAGAATTCAATGGAGGCATGCAAGAGAATCAATGTGTTGCCCAACTGTGGCAATGGAAGAGATTATGAAAGCCATGTTTGTGCTTGTTGCATTGGAGAGACTCCATTGACATTTTGTGTCATCATGCCTTAACGCATGAATATTAATATATATGAAAACAACAAGACGGGATGTTGATAGGATTGTTAGGAATGCATGTGCATTGCTCATAGTTGAGGGTGATGATGCTGATGGAAGATGATGATGAGAATGGTTCTTGAGAGGAATGTGCTGAGATGTGGTGGTCAATGGATGATTGGCCTTGTCCTCACCACTCACATGAATGGACCTTGCTTCAGTTTCCCACACTGCAACTGTATCACACCCACCTCTCCAAATTCGAATTATTCTTGACAGACCAAGCCTATTTGGTGGGTTGCAATGCAAGCAATCCAATTGATAAGAAGTGGAAGATCATCAAGATTGATTGGATGGTGATTGAGGTGAACAATGGTGCCAACACTGCAACTTGTGCATGCAAAAATCTTGATGCTGACAGGACCAAGGTAGTTTTGCCCATGTCACATTATCCATTGTACAAAGAGTCTTCCGCTACCAATCCTGCCTTGCCATCAACCCTCAACATTGCCACCGTCTCATCAACTATGCCTCAACATTAGTCAATTCCACCATTGACTCAAGGGATGAGCAGCAAAAGACCCAAAATATCCACACGGCCATCCAAATGCTGCGACAAGCATTACGACTCCACTCCAATGACAGAGATGCAGCTTTCAACCTGGCAGTGTTACTGCAAGACACATCTTGATCCAAAGTAATGACTGCCAAGGCAGCATCTTTCTATCAAATATCCGTGGAAGCATCCATGAAGAGCGGAGACTATTGATGGGATGCATGGGCAAATCTGGCTAGGTGAATCAAACAGGTTTGCTCTTCTCCACAATGGAAGATTGTAGAAGTGGGACGTATTGAATCATTTGATGAAGAATGATGCTGTGGTGCTGAATATCTATCTGAATGCATAGGAGTGCCATTCTTCCCAATGGAGCAGTTGGGAATTATTCAAACCAATTGTATTGAGTGTGTTTTACTGTCTTTGAAATTGTTTTGTCTACATCATTAGGCCTTACATTCCATCTTGCTGTGAACATGATCTTAATTCACAAAGTTGCCTGGATAGGACTAATGTTGCACAGTTTAGTGCAGGCATGAAGGCACAAGGTCAGCAACTGGTTGTTATGGGTATTTGATCATCTCTGAAGCGGACCCTTCATCCATCATCATTAGAATGCAAATTGACATGTAAGTTGTAAACAATGAAAAGTCTCCAAGTGTTGTTTCTCTGATGTTTCAGCCATGACCTCTTTCTTTCACGATAGGTATGTGGAGATTGGTGATCAAATAGTGCTTCAATATGGCAGAAGTGCTCATAAAAAGTGTGACGTTGCTGCTGCATTCCTACCCTCTCCCTCCAGTAGTACTTGGCATTCCCCTTGTGTGGGACAAAGCACTGTGTAAGCATTTGTCTTGATTTTGTTATGGAATAGTACTAGTACTTTGTTGTCATTCTGATTTAATTTTATGCTTAACTTGGGAATGATAGCTCATCAATTTACACCCTTTGGCATTGTACCATATTAGTAACTCTCTCAGGAAAAGTCAAGTCTAGGTCTGTATTAAAATTTGCATTGGTTCATGAGTCCCTTGGCAAAACCTCCCTCAGTCTACAACCCTCATGGGTTTTCTAAGTCCACCTTCTACAACTCCCCCTTGCCCTCTCCTCTGTGAACTCCCCACTTGCCATCTCCTTTGTTTTCCTTGCTGCATACTGTTACTCATGTGATAATTATCAGTGAAATCCTCATTGTTTATCACACCTTTGATTTCAACCAGTGACTATACTAGGTTTATTTCATGCCTTTCATCTGACGGGAAGCTGTTGCTAGTAATCAACAGCCAGCCAAAGGGGCATTATGTAATGAATCATCTAATTAGTCTCCTTGTGATATAATTGGTTGAGATCATATAACAAGTCAGACAGATCGCAATTCTCTTGTCCTTGGATCTCAATTTGACTGAGCCGTAAACCGGTTTTTTTGAGTTAGCCGCTCTCAAGAAAAGTCAAGTCTGGGTCTGTATTAAAATTTGCATTGGCTCATGAGTCCCTTGGCCAAACCTCCCTAAGTCTCCAACCCTCACAGGTTTCCTTAGTCCACCTTCTACAACTCCCCCTTGACCTCTCCTCTGTGAACTCTCCACTTGCCATCTCCTTTGTTTTCCTTGCTGCATACTGTCATTCATGTGATAATTATCACTGACATCCTCTACTGTTATTGATCAGACCTTTGATTTCAATCAGTGGCTATACTTAGGTGTATTTCATGCCTTTCATCTTACTTGGTAGTATTCAACAGCTGACCAAAGGGATGTTATGTAATTGAAGCATCTAATTAGTCTCCTTTTGATATAATTGGTTGAGATTACATAACAAGTGAGACAGATTGCAATGCTCTTGTCCTTGGATCTCACTTTGAGTTAGCCACAAGCCTGGTTTTTTGCAAGTTAATTGCTTACTTTCTGTGTTATTGCACACTGCTGTTTGACTATAAAACCCACTGACAAACCCCAATGTTGTTGTAAGGCATCAGATTCTCTCTGAAAGCTGCTCTCTTCATGGGGATGTGCAGAAGTTGTAGGACCCAAGTTTTTGATGTGAGGGGTTGGTGGTGTATTCAGGCCCAGTTGGTGGTGGTGATTGCTAAGCAGTGGGGCGAATCAATGTGTAAGTATATTGTCTTGACTTTGTTATGGATTGTACTCTTGTTGTAATCCTGATTTAATTTTATGTTTAATGTGGGAGAGATAGCTCATCTTTTTATACCTTTTGTCATTGTACAACTTCAATGAGTCCTTTTGGTTTGGCAGCTTCCTGTTTGGCAAATTCCAGTTTGGCAGCTTGCTTCCAGGAATTTGCAGCCAACTCAAGGTCTATCAGCAATAGTGTGAATGCAGTTTGTTGGCAGTAGTTTTGGCTGCCGGATATTTGGTGGCAGTTGGCTTGCTGGTTTCAGTTTGGTGGCAGCTGGTTTAGCTGTGTTGGGCTTCAGTTCAATTGTGGCAATTTCGCTCTCCCTTGTTTTTGTCATCATCAAAAACAGCAAAGCAAGAAGAAGAACAACTTTTTCCCACAGTTGACAATGTCCTACCAACACTCCTTCTCTTGCTAATTACTCATCTTCCACCTCTTGTTGACTCTAAACTGTTCCAAGTAGTTGCAAATCCACCAAGAAAGTGTCACCATGACACTTAGTAAGTTGGATTAGTCAAAATCACCCTTGGCATTTGATCTTCCAGCCCATGAACATTATGTCAGTTCATCAAGGAGCCCACCATTTTCCCCACCATCCTCAGCTGTCTTTCTCATGACTCCATCACCTCTGTCAATTAGCTCTCCCCATGCATCAAGTCTCAACTTTCTTCTCTACTCATGTTTATCCATCCAAGTTTGAGTGGAGCATTATGAAGGGTATGTTGAGTACACAATTCAAAATTGGCTCATAAATAATAAGGGCCATTTGCCAGGTGCAAGTGTGAAATTGCTTGAGAGCTTTGAGTTTGAGCAAATTTGTCAGATCAAGGCAAATGGTTGAAGTTTTCACCTTTTCCTCTGTCACGATCCATTCAAATTGTGTCTGGTGTTGCAGAAATTTGTGAATTCAGAGGTGTCAATGATCATCAGGAAGTTGCCTTGAAAACAGTTCTCAGACTCATTATGATACAACAGTTCATTATGTGAGAACAGACACAATTCTCTTCTTTTTAGCATTCTTCTATTTCTCAGTTTATTTCATTTGGCTGTGTTAGGTTCTGTCCTTTCAGTTTGGTGGCTGTTAGTTCTATTGGCATCACATTCTGTCATCCTTGCCACCATCATCTCCCATTATCCTCAGCTCTTGTTATCATGACTTCATCACCTCTCTCAACTCTCCACTTGCCTTCAGAAGTGATGACCATCAGTGAAGTCCTCTAATGTTTTCGATTCATTCTTTTGTTCCAATCAGTGACAATCCTTGGTGTATTTCATGCCTTTTGTCTTACGGAAAGCTGTCGGTGATAGTAATCAACAGCTTACCAAGGGGATCTTGTGTAATTGAAGCATCCAATGTGATTGTCAACTGTTTGATTGTTAGTTGAAATCAAATAACAAATCAGACAGATCCCTGATCCCTTGTCATTGCTAATGATGACCTTTTCCTATGAAGGCCCTTTTAACTGCAGCAAGTTTCAACTTTGTTCTCTTTTGTTTTTAAAGTGTGCCATTTATTCTGAATCATTCAACACCAATACTGCCTCAAATTTTTGTCATATTTTTCCTTGGTTATCCTGTTGATATAGTTTTCTTGCATAGGTTTCAATGTTAACATGCAAAGCAGAGAGCATGGATAATTATAAATATGTACAAATTAGCATTACTTTAGGATTAGGGTAGGAGTTGATTTTACAGCATATATATTATTTTGGAACAGAGCAAGTATTCAAATATACTCCTACTTTGATATACTCCTATCCATAAATTTTGACAGTCAGTTGTTCATTAGCTGTTCGTAAGCCATTACAAATAAAATTTTTTTCATAGAAAATGATGAAAAGTGTGGATATCAGCTTAAGGATGTTTATAAGAAAATTGGCATTGCATGATTAATAAGCTAGCAAAATACTACTACATAAGAATCTCATGTAGCTTATGAACAGGGGTCATCAACAATATCTGGTGATTTTGTTTATAATGAAATCTTCTTATGAACATCCTTATGAATAAAATGTTAGCAGTGTAGGGACAATTCAGAGGATGTGACTTGCTAGGTTAAAATCATCAAAGGTCTGTACCACCTTGGTGAGTTTGGTTGCATGCTAGGAGTAAAAGAGAGAAGGCAGTAGGTCCAAGTAGCCATTGAGCTGCTGGATCTTCTGCACAAACTGCCTGAACGGGACTTGGTTGAGCTTCTTCAACCCGTTGCTAATATAGAATCGCTGGGTCTTGGCTGCATCACTCCGGAAAACCATGAGTCAGTGGAAGGTTACACAGTCCATAAAAGACTTCCATGACCTCTTTTGCTCCTTAGCATGTTCAACTCCCAATAAGTTGGTCCAGGTGGTCACTTCAATCTGTTCCACTTCACTTTAATCTGTTCCCCTAGGATCTTGCTCCAAGGTCTCCTACACTGCTAACATTTTATTCATAAGTTTGTTCATAAGAAGATTTTGTTATAAACAAAATCACTCGATATTGTTTATGCCTCTTGTTCATAAGCAATTACCAATTCCTATGTAGATTATTTTGCTACAACATTGAACGTTACGTCTTACTACATTTA
>JALLPD010001937.1:0-11029 GCA_036940065.1 Cyclotella cf. meneghiniana | reverse complement strand
AACTTCCCAGCATTCTGCTGACCTGTCCAGCTGGACTTAAGCTCTTAGGGATAATCCCAGAGTGATATCAAAACTTGCCCGGGGCTCAGGCATTAAAAAATGACATATCACGTGCCAATGATATCTGACAAATAAGGGTTGGAAGTGATTTTTGACTTGTAGTAGTTTCTGCATTGGCGCCCAAATTGAGAACTCCTAGATAGGGTGTCCACTACTTCAGTTCTACATTTATGTACTTAACGCCAATCAGACCATTAGTCCAGATCTGGCCTAAAGGTAGCCGTTAGTCCAGATCTGGCCTAATTGTTAAAATTTCTTCAAATACACATAAAAACAAGCGTCATACAGCTCCGTTAACTTCACTGATGGATTCAGTGTGAAAAATAACCACTAGACAACCATCACAACACTGCAGGTCCCATTTGTTGATATTGCACCTGTAATCGCCGAAAATTACTACACAAGCCTAACTTCTGCAGCAGTAGTGGGAACAGTGCATGATAAAAGGAGTTTTATTGACTGGACAGCAGCGGAAGACTGTTCTGATGGATGCGTGTTCTTTTTGTAGAACTGGGAAATTCGAGAATCCTCACTTCAACAACAATAGAGCTCGGAAAAACCGAGAACGGTTAGTCCAGTTTTATCTATCACAAATATATCACTAGGCCAGTTCTGGACTAATGAACAAGATAAAAAAACACCTCTCTGATTGGCATTAAGTTAGATGCAAACCGTAGTACTTGACTGAAGACGGAGAGGAACATCAAAAAGGTACCTTTTTGTCTTTATCTACAGTAAAGGGTGGTGTGATAGACACATCAAATGTCCTGAGATATTGTTAAGTGTGATCGCTCCACTCTCTTGTAAATTTAAAGCATGTGAAATGAAGATGTCTATACAAAAAAATGATAGATATTACCGTCCTTCTATCATTTTCTTATGCCCCCTCGAGTTCGCGTCAATTTTGCTCATTGATCCTGGCGAGATGTCAAGTTCTCAACGCGCAAATTGAATTGAACCATGAAATGTTATGTTGTGTGGTGAGTCAATCAATAACTAGCCACAACTTTTAAACCAAGAGGAACTAAGGGGGGGGAGCCCAGCATATGGGGAGATGGTCTATGAAAAAGCGAATCTATTCACTGTGCATTTAGGTTAAAAAGAGGGGTTTAAGGGCTCAAAAACAGAAATGTCCGTAAAAATGGTGAGATTCTGTAAAGTGTTTCTAGTGCGCACGGCGGAAATAGTCAACTCAAAAGGTACCATAGTACCTTGATGATCCGTCAAGAGAAGTCACCCCACACTTCCCATTAACGGAGCACATTTCGTGAATGCTTTACTGTATGGACCGAGTTGCCCGATCGTGTGTCGAGATAACCCTGCCCTCACAACCTTCTCAAACCCCCCACATAATCATAAATCAATGACTCAAATCGCGAGGTCGCTGACCCTATGGACAGGGCGTCCTCAATCGAAACGTCCGATTTTTATCACCTTCATTTCGTGTGGGTTTGTAATAAGTGCTATCGCAACGTTAAACATTTTACGATTCCCCTCGAACGGCTTTAAGCAGTCTTTTCTTGGGGTGAACGATGAAAAAGTCAAAAACGCCTCCATCCCGGAATCTCCTACTCTTCAGTCGGTAGAAGGTCTCATGTACAAGTATAGGAGTGACAAATCAAGAGATGACCATGGGTATACCAAGCTCTATCATATGATATTTTCATCCGTCAGATTCTCTGTTACAAATATAACTGAAGTGGGGATATCGGCAGGCCAATCTTTACAGGCATGGTACAGATATTTTCCTTCTGCCGAAATCCACGCATTTGATGTGAAGTGGTACGCGGAGAACAAAGTAAAAGATAACCTTGCATTTTTACATCGGGTGAAGCCACACATTTTGAACATTCTTGAAGTCGAGGATATTACTAGTTTGGGTTTTCTTCCAGAATCAATGGACATTGTAATTGAAGATGGACCGCATACTTTGGACTCTCAACAAGTTTTCCTTGTGAAGTTATTCCCATTGGTAAAACCGGGTGGTTTTTATGTTATTGAAGATATTGGCCATGTGCAAGGCGGGGTGCAAGCTTTTCATGATGATCCGTCTACGCTTAAGGAAGAAGTCAGGAGCATAATGGAGTCACATGATACGATATTTGTAGATACTTCTGTTGGGCATCGTGCATGGGATACATGGGTTAAACTTGTTGGTGGGATGTGGGCCAAAGATCATGTTCAGCACAATTCTTATTGTCTCGTGATTCAGAAAAGAAATGAGCCTCTCCCTCCGCTTCAAATTCATTATAAGAATGGTGCTATGAATCCTGATATGATTGTGGAAGAAAATGGAGACTGGTAGAAACCATTTGTCTTCCTTTTTGGAAGCAAATGATGGCGGATCGCTGGTTTGCTTCTATTGGCTGTTCATTTGCGTGGTGCGGAAATTTTTTGAAGGCTCCAACTAATAATATATTTCAGCTACCAGATCGTTGTTTGATTGAAATGTTTCTTTAGATTAAGACCGATAGAGTGACGACAAAACAAACTGTGACATAGTAGGAGATTTACGGCAGACATACTTTCGCAGAAGGAGTGTACAAGTTTCCTTAAGTAAAAATGACAGTGCACCTACTAGAGAGCATAGCAAACATAAGCCCGTCGCAACCATAATTATAGCTTGGGCTGGTATGTGTGACCTCCGGTACAGAGCAATCTCCTAGTTTTCCTTCTTGCCTTCCTCCCATGACAGTCACCCAAACTGATGACATCATTGTTCAGCCCAAAGAAGAAGATCTACTGGTCCATGACAATGAGTATGTTCAAGATTCAGACAGAGGTAAGTCATCTGTAGGAAGTGACAATGTCACTCCGCACAATCTGGATGATGATGGTGGCATTGACGATGGCGGTGGCTTTGTTGGCTGAGGTTTCATGGGTGAGGGTGACTATACCGTGGGCAAGTTCTTTGTCCAGCAAGAACTTATGCATTTTCTGGGTCAGAAAATTGACCAACAAAACTGATTGAATGTTGAAATTTGTCTTCTCCTAGGGATGGGTTTGTCTGTGTCTGATGAGAGAGAAACAATCTTGAACTCCAGTAATGAGATGATGATGAACAGGTACGTTAACCTCGTTTGCAACTTTGTTGCTGAAGATTTTGTTGACCCAGCAATCCAGGAAAACATTGCTCTCTGCCTGTTCAATGCAAAAACCACTACCGGCCTAAATTTGGGGGAAAGTTTGTTTCATGGAGGAAGGAGGTCAGAAAGCAGTACATTCCCAAACTTCCCAACAAACTATCAAGTATTCCAAGCGGACAATAATTGAAGGATGTGTGTGTGAAATTTGTGCTTGACTGTTTCAAGGAGGATAATGTAAGAGGCATTCCTTTTTTGAAATTTTAGTTATATAGATCACTAACTTCTGTCTTTTGAGAACTTGTAGAGGTGGATGATGATGACATTATCCCAGCTATCCCTACTGATTATTGGTTGAAAGGAGGCAAAACACAATGTCTCCTTACTTGTATAGTTCATTTGACCAACAAAGACATGGGTTTCAATCTTGCTGCACTCACACCAGGTCAGTTAAGGAAACTAATGTTTAGTTTGATAAATCCAATGATTGTTCATGAACTGCAACAAAAGACCATCAACTTTTCTTATGTCAGCTGAAACAATGATCTGAACTCTCCAAATTGGTCCATAGATGAAAGATGGTATGTATGCTCTCGCAAACATGGGCAGAGAAATTGTTTGTACCAATTAGGTTTGTAGACATCACCGAATTCAAAAACATATGCATTCTCAGTGCCGGGATGATGATCTTTGTTGGAAACACCATCTGGGTCATCACTATGACTCATGACAAGAACACTGACATCATCAAAGTTGCCAAACATGTCCAATTCAACATGAGAAGAACTGAAACCAAAGGACTGAAGACACTCATCTTCAAACTCTTTCAAAGGGTCAGTTGCATGCTGGTCAAAGTGAAGTCAGATTCTATTTCTGCAGTGACTTCTTCAATAGAAAATGGAAAATGATTCAACGATGACATGATGTTTGTGTGGTTTAACACCTGAAGAAAAAAAGAATGGGTGGCAGGAATGCTATTGTACTATTGGGCACTATCAAAAAAATAGGGGACAATAGCACCTGCTATTGGGCTATTGGGCCTTGCTAAACTGTAATAGTCAGTAGCAAATTGCATTTTACTTTCTATCAATTGCACTATTGGGTCCTACTAAATCAACAATAGCACGCGTCAATCCTGAATGGTATGTTTTGTTGATAAAACATGCTCCACTATTGGCTGAACTCAGGGCTGCTGGGTCCCGCCTGGTTAAGGCTGTGATTTAGTTGGACTAATGTGAATAGAATAATATTTCTGGCAATTCTTTGTATTTTTTACGATTGCCCTTTTCACAATAAATCATGATTTAGTTGTAGAATCTTAAAAATGCAAAATAGTGAATAGTCCAATGGTGCAATAGCGTCTTCAAAAAGAGCAAGAATAATTTGTTTAAGTTACAATAAATCAAATTTTTCAGCGGACTCCATCAAAGTTCCAAGGAATTGTTTTTTGTTAGAGAATTTCCGTGGATGCGGCAGTCTCTTGAATTGATGAATAAGTCTATTTTCTAAAGTTGTTTAATTAATTAAGTTTCAAGTTTAGTGATTTGATTAATCAAGTTATTATATTAATCAATTAATTTATCGAGCGGTGTTGCTGGGTTTGGTGGCAGCCCAGTTCATAGCCTTTGGGTTCCATGACTGCCGGCTGTTGACATTCTGCCAAGATTCAGATGCTGTCGTGTTTGTCACCTGTCAGGTTGGAAGAAGCCCAGATCCACAGGTAATCGGATTGGCGGTCAGCGGATGCTGTTGGTCCTGCTGGCTGTTGGGCACAGCAGCTGCCAATGTTGGAGTAAGCTGCCTGCAACATCAAGCTGGCAATGCATGTTAATCAACTGACTGTTACAGCAATGGCATTGCCATGAGCCATTGTTGTTTGTGGAAGTTGTTTAATTAGTTACTTCTACAAATTAATAAATTATTTTTTAATTTTAAGTTATTTATTTGATTGATCAATTAATAATACATTCATAACTATATTAATTTTTCTAATTAATTATTAGAACTGTGTTGCTGGGTTTGGCAATGGCTGGGTTCTGATCCTTCAGGTGACATGGCCACTGAGTTTGTGGTTCTGCTTTGGCCAGATTTGCCCGGTCCACAGAAGCCCAGTTTCATGGGCAATAGGATGAGCGATTGGATCCTGGCTGTTGGTCGTGCTGTCATCATGGACATCATCAAAGTTCTTGAATCCATTGATTTTTATATGTAGGGAATGCTATTGGACTCTTGGGGATACTATTGGACTATTGGGCCCTATCAGAAAATTAGAGGTCAATAGCACTTGCTATTGGGATATTTGGCCTTGCTAAACTGCAATAGTCAATGGCAAATTGCAATTTTTTATCTATTGCACTATCCGGATGAACTAAATCAAGAATAGGATGGGTTGACAGTGAATAGTACATTTTAGCAATAAAAATGCTTTTCACTCTTCACTATTAGCCAAACTAAATCACAGACTTAATGAAAATGGAAGATAGAGATAAAGTTGCACTGGCGTTTTTATGCCCATGCATCACAAATGACTACAGTACATGCTACTCATTTACTGTGTAAAACAAGATAGTCATCCAACACCTAAAAAATTAGAAAAGAATACCTACCCCCACCAGCAGAATTCATTGTGAATTGATATGTTGTGTCATTTGGTCACACACAGACTAATGAAAATTATCAAGGAATAAACTATAAGTGAAAGCATATGTTTTAGAAATAATATAAATGGTAAAAAGAAAAAGACCAGTCAAAATACTCACCCGCTCATTATTTCATGTCTTCTCAAGGCAATACTGAGATAACTTGGGGTTCCCTGCTTATCACATGCAGTGTGGGAGGGTTCCCATGTGGATGCCTTCAAATCATTGCAAAACAAATTGAGTGAAAAAAGTGCGGGATGCTAGAATTTTGATCGCACAGTGACAGGAAAAAACATCTAATAAAAAAGTACTGTCCCAATATTTTTTCATAGAAACAACCCTTGCAAATTGGATGGAGAGATAAAATATGCATTTTGAGAGAACAAGATGTGTGAGCTGTTTTAAAAAAATTGAAAGGGGGGAGGGAAAAAGCACAAACACTAACCTGCTCTGTAATTTTGGAATCTCCTAAAAGGGACCTCTTGTGACAAGGGTCTCTTTTTGGTATAGCATTGGCTGGGGGGGAGTAACAGCTGCACTTGCTGGAGGGATGCACATACTTCTCTGCAAGTGCCCTCTTCCGGGAAGGGGCTCTTTGTGTTGTATTTCTCTAGAGTTGGGTGAGTTGACTGGCCAGATAGGGCCTCCCCTAATGATAATTGTAATTGAGAGAGAAGAAGTTGTGGTAGGACTATTAATTGTAGAGATTGCAAGCTTAGAATAATTAGTTCAAAATAGATGGTTTGATAGAAAGAGTGACTTTACAGAGCTCTTTCTGTGTCCAAAATGCCTTTATCGTTTTATGGAGACTTTATTTTTAGTCTTGTATTGTCCATAGAAATTTGTGGAATCTTGCTGGGAAAAGTGCAGGAATGCCTAAGTAAGTATAATAGTAACAATAAAATAATGTGACTTGTAAGATGATATCCTGTATTCCATCACTCACTCACTATGGTGCATGTGTGAGACATTGCAAAGTACATTTGATGACATCTGGCATTGTTGAGAATGAGAACTTGTAATGAAAAATTGGAATCCCAATTCTTGAGGAGAAGCTCCTTCAGAATACTGCATCGGATTGTTCTGTACTACTTTGGTCTGTTCTTCCTGTGTGATTGACATTCCGTTGAATGTGCCTGGTACAGATGATTGATGTAGTCTGTATGGTTTCATTTGAGTGGCTTGTTCCATAATGTCAGATTCGCTTTGACATACTGTCTTGAAGCAGTCATGGAAATGTCAGTGGTACTGGGGCAATATCAAATCATTTGCATAGCAAAAGTTCAGGTACAAGTGTGCATGAAATAGAATCAAGGGGTGAAGTTCATGACCAGTCATGTATTTGGAAAATATTGTGTTAAGGTATTGCCCTTTGTCAATAAAGTATGTAGGGTAAATCTGGAACATAGGAAGGTATGTTGATCCTGCATGTACATGCCTGCTTGGAAGCCCAAGTAGTTGCCTCTTAGAACAGGTGCTGAGTTATAAAACTTCATGGCAGAATGCACAGCATATGGCCACAAAGAGAAGCTCCATGACTTAGGCCATATTGTTGCTATGGGATAAGAAAGTCGTTACCTTCCATCCTTTGTAATGTTGCTGGAGGCTTGTTCATTGATACCATTTTGCGCCTTGATGCTACAGCAAGTAAGTCTTTTGCAGATGAAGCATAGGCTGTAGACATTTTTGTCAAAGATGCTGCCTTCTGTTCTTGAATGATGAGTTTGTCCTTGAATCACATGAGAAGATGATGCTGCTGTTATCTTGATGTAGTTGTTTTGCTTTAGCTCACTGTTCTGCTGCCTCCCTCATTTCTACTACTTGGTTACTGAGTTAGGTAGTCAATGTGCCCCTCATTTCCTGAGAGCATTCTAATGTAGAGTTGGATGCCAAAGGAGTCCCAATCAAACCAACCAAAGTCAGTATGCTAGTTCTCTATGAGGAATGACCGGTTTGTCATAAATTTTGCCGCCCAATACTTCACATTCCATTGTGTTTTCTCCCTGACATGATGGACTACGTTGGGGAGAGTTAGGAAGGCCTGCCAGATTCTGAGGTGAATATTTAGAGTGGCTCATTTCACACAGATCAACCCAGAAGGTGGCCATTGGTAACTGCTGAGTTGGTATTGCCATTCTCTTTTTCTTCTTTGTTTTGTATTTCTCACAAGTTTTCTTCTTCTTTTTGAGTGTCTTGCTCTATCTTGCAGGTGGCTGGGTTGGATGTAGCTTGTAATGGAGACCTTGGTAACTTGGCACTCAACATCAAGAATTTGGCAGAGGTGCCAAAAACAGATGAGCATGAAGAAGAATCCATATAGAAAGGCAAGTGTAAAAATGGGTTGAATAAGTCTTATGATAGTGGGCTCAGCAATGGCCAGAAAGCCAAAAGCTAACCAAGCCGGGGTGCACCATCATTCTTCTGCAGCACTTGGGTCCAAGTGGGCCAAGAGATTGGTATAAATGGCCTGATTGGCAGTACTCTGTTGGATGCTATGTTTGTCTTCATTGTTGCCTTAAGTTTGTGAAGTTTGCAATATTCAGGCTTATGCTCTGTCTACTTCATGTCATGGATGCACTAGTGCCAGGTCTTCTTACCAATCTGTTTATGCTTTGGCTCATTGTTCTTGGGTGGGGTTTTCAGCCATTCTCTGTCTAGTCATTGAGATCATGTGTTTGTCTGGTTCTTATGACTACAATCTGTGGTTCCATTAGGACCATCATTTTCTCCCTCCTTCTGTTCCTGTTCACTTTCTTTTATCTTGCTGATGAGTTGGGCAGAAAGTTTGAAGTCCTTGAGTTCTTGAACTTTAGCCTCAAGTGCAGGTCAGGAGATTTGGCACCACATGTTCCAATCTTCACAAGTAAGTCATACTTGCTTTTGCTTTCTTCACAATGTCCTCATGTGTTTCATCTCTCATATCTCCCATCTGATCCATCCAGCTGTCTTGCAATCTTCCATGACTGGCATCTGGGGCACCTTGAAGGTAAGACTTGAATAAGATGGTGTGAACATCATCCACATATTGACCGCGTGCCTTGAACTGGGCACAGTTTTGATTGAAGTCATTGTGAATGTTATTGATGTTACCATTCTCCTTGATTGCATATTGTGTGAACTTGTAAAGGTTGGCTCAGAGTGCAGTGACAGCTCCCTTGCAGTCAAAAGTAACAAGTGTCATGATAGTTTTGTACATGAGAGGAGCGACAATCTTGGGTTCTCAATATATGATGAGCTTGTAATCCTTTTGATAAGTAAGTAATTTTGCATTGGCCTCCTCAGTGAGGCTATTGCACAGACAGCACCACATTTGTTTGTTCTTTTGTGCTGTTTGATTGTCTGAATTGATGCATGATGAATGTCTTGCATGCTGCTTTTAGTGTTTTGGCATTGATTTGGTCATACTTGGCAATCAGGCTTATGTCTTGGCCGTCCCTGTTTGTAAATTTCAAGATGTTTTGCAAGCCTTTTTTCCACCCATCATGCTTGCCCTGTCATGTATTTCTTTTTCAAATATCACCACTTGACCTGCCTTCATGCTGAAGGGAGTTTCAAGAGCTTTTGTTCCTTGCTTGTGCAGGCTGGCTCCATGCTTGGTATAGTACAGTTGACTAGTTCTTCAACTGCAGCCATGCCAGGAGGGGTAGCAGAGGCTACAGCTACTGCAGGTAGTGCTGCAGCTGCAGGAGGAGCTGGATTGATGGTAATAACATTAACCAAATTGGTCACTATGGAGGTAAATGCAGAAATGTGCTGTTCCATTTCTATTGGATGATGAGTTTCATGCCATATTTGCTCTTGGAATGTGTGACTTTCATGTTCTGTGGAATGGTTGAATTGTTTGTTCATGGACTTGCCGGCCAAATTGCCTGTTTGAAACTACTGGTCTCATTGACTTGCATGGGTGAATGCAACAATTTCACTTGCTGTGATACTTGAGTTGATCAGGCTCAACATTGTTGACTTTTGCCCCTTTTGTGCAGAGGAAACATGTTGTATTTCTCTAGAGATGGGTGAGTTGACTGGCCAGATAGAGAATTCCCTCATTGGAGACCATAATTTAAAGTGTAGAAGTTTAATTGTAGAATTGTAAGCATTGAAATATTAGTTAAAAATAGATAAGTTGATAGAAAGAGTGACTTCACCAAGCTCTTGTTGTGTCTAAAATACTCTGAGAGTTTTGTGGAGACTCTATTTTTAGTCTTGTATTGTCCATGGAAATTTGTGCAAACGTGCTGAGAAAAGTGGAGAATTGTGTCCATAAAAACCAGGAATGCCTAAGAAAGTATCAAAGTAACAATAACAATAATGTGAGCTGGAGGATTATATCCCTTGTTTTCCGACACTTTGCATCTGACTATCTGCATTGACAGCAACGGCAGTAGGACGAGGGATAGTGGTGACTGCAGATAATAGAAAAGGGCCACAATGAACAATGGCATGGAGGGTATGCTGATTAGAAGGAGCTGGGGTGGTGAGTGCTTGTGGCTGGAAGGTGAGTTGGAGGTGAAGAATTGGTGGTAGGCGGATGTGGTGCATTACTGGCATGGGAGGCTATGGCACATGAGTGGCAATTACATCAGTTGGGAGTGACAATGCAGCAAAACATTAATGAAGTCAGAATCAATGGTGACAACCAAAGCTTGGTGCTTTTTCCATGTTTGTTAGGAGTATTGATGTACCATAATGGAAGAAGAAACTGATTATTTTCCACCATGTGTGGAGACATGTGTGACATTGGAATGGGTGAGATCTCTTCTTGTGTATTGGTATAAAAAATGTCCGACAGACAGACTTTCCAAAAATTGCCTCTTGTTTTTTTAGCAAAGTTTGGGTATTAATGGATACAGAACATAATACCTTTGACATTTGAATCATAAAAAAACTCCTAGCAAAAGGGGCATGATTTTGCAATCAGTGCATTAATATTTAAAATCCACTGGAGTAGTATTTAATTTTGGACATACAGGGTAGCCACCTAAATTTGTAAAAAAACTTACATCCACTTCTCAATTTCCATAAATCTTGAATAAACCTTGCATAAACGGGAAATAAATTTATGTTATCTGCCCTGCACACCACCCCCTTATAAAATAAAATAAATTTATGTGATGCATGAACTTTATACATGACAGCTCTGACATATGCTGCTCAATTAGTGAAATCCGCAAGGCCTCACACTACTGCTTGATTGTCTTGACCATGTCTTGACCATGTCTTGACAATGTCTTGACCATGTCTTGACCA